>JARTUT010000172.1:0-41500 GCA_030674115.1 Micraspis discolor | reverse complement strand
GCCATTTTTAAAACTGCAGATGGAGCCTTCGGCATGCAGACCACATCAAACAGTGAATTTCTCGGGATGTAATGGAGTTTCGAGAGTCTCATGAGGATTGTATTGAATTGAATTGAATTGAATTGAATATACTAGAAGAAATAAATTCAATTTCTTTGGAAACTCAAAATAATTATCAATATTCACTAAAAACATATTTCAATTTATTCAATGGAATTGGCAAATTAGAAACAGAATATCAAATAAAAATTAAAAAAAATTCGAATCCGATATTTCAACCTATAAGGAGTGTACCATTTCATTAAGAAAAACAATTTAAAGAATGTATTGAAAATTTATTTGAACTAGTTATTATCGAAAGGGTTAAGGATTCTTCTGAGTGGCTCAATTCATTATTTTTGGTTAAAAAATCAGATAACAATTTGAGATTATGCCTAGAAAGTCTTCGAAATGGCACAAAAACATAATATTAATGTGATAAATATGAATTTGGCCTGAAGAAAATTACATATTTAGGAAACACCTTTTATGAAAATGGAATGCATATTGATTCTCCGAAAACCCAAGCCATAAAAGAATCCAAAATCCCCAAAAATAAAAGAGAACTTCAAAAATGTTTAGGTTCCACAATAAGGGCTCCTTTATACTGGCCGGTACCTTATGCCGTAAGCCCTTATCTTACGCCCGTTTGCACCGACTTTGCTTAAGCGTTACTTAACAAATGGGCCTTTAACTTAAGGGTAACTTAAGATTCAAATGATTTGCACCAAACCAGTTCCTGTCAACTTTAACTAAGGGACCTTTAATATATTTGAAGTATGGCAATGTCGCATTATCTAGAGTATTCAGCATATAACAGAGATGTCTCTGGCATACATTGACGTTATACAGGGTCTTTCACGAGGAACTTCATCCATATTTATACGAGAAACTACTGAACGTATTTTCATGAAATTCAGCACTTATAAGTATTTCACGATGCTGATGAAATCTAAAATATTTTCAAGGCATGAGAACCTCCGTTTTTTCCGGAAATGACGTCAACTTCCGTTTTCAAATTACAACACCATTTTTTTATTGCAGAAATAGATTCCTTAGAAAATTTCAAGTTATTTTGATGTAACATTTTTCAGTTTTGGTTGAAAAATTCTCTCAGAGCAGGAAAATTCGAAAAAAATCGAAAATAGAGCACCGCTGAAACAAGAATAACTTCGAGGTTTTTGGGTGGAAAATTTTCATTTTTGGGATTTTCAAGATGTAAGATTGATGTATCCACTTTAAAAATCGAAATCGCGATTCATGATACAGGGGTGAAAAAATCGCTGTCTAAGTTAGGGATGACAAAATCGTGAAAAATCAATTTTCAAATTAGAACCCCATTTTTTATGTCAGATATTGAATCTACGTAAAAAATAATGTGAGTCATCACACCCTTGCCCTAAAGTGGATATTTTCTGAGTTATTCACAAAAACTGTTTTCGTCTTATATGGAAGTTAATTTTATTCAAACTGGGATTTAACATTAGATTTTTATGAAATATCAGTGTTAAGTATCACAACTGACTGAAGTACCTAATAAGTTCACTCTGAACAAGACTTTGTCAGCCTAAACCTTTTGAAGAAGTCCATTTGCGACATTTCCTCGTAATAATTCGGTCTTACAAAATTTCTTCTTGGATAGCCCATCTCAATAAATTCGAGAACCTCTATATCATCCTCAAAAAATCCTCAACAAGGATCTCATCAAAACCTTCCATCCTACTGAATTGTTTATGTTGTTTGATTTTATAGGTTAAAAATTACTTAAATTTGTTAAATATGCTTTAAGGGACGGAAGTTGGTCAATTAACTAAAGTTGGTTTAAGGGCCGATTTAAGGGTCATTTAAAATCGGTGCAACACGAACTGGCCGTTAAGTGTGATTTAAGGGACCGTTAGCCTAACTGACCCTTAAGAAAAAGTCGGTGCAAACGGGCGTTAGTCCGTATGCCGTAAGAATTTCAGTAGGCGTTTATACTGGCTGTTAACTTAACCGTAAAGAGAACATAGAGTTTATGGATTTTGCTGTATGCTTGTTAATAATTGTCATTTTGAATTTGAGTTTCAATGTTTTGAAACGTGCTGACCATCTTGAATTATAATTTATTATATTATTTGAAATTACCGCTATTAAAACAGAGATCGATTCTGTATTCAATACTCTGATATAAATAATTGACGCTCTATAGAATGCGCATGTGTCAAAAAAACTCGCCCACTATTACATTCCCTTAATTTGTCTTACTTATAAGATAGTCTTATACACTTATAAGATAATCTAATCTAATTATCTAATATATATATGTAATTTGTCCAAATTATTTATGAATATATATTTCTATGAATTTGTCCCTAGAAGTTGAACATTTTACCGGTAAGGGAAAAGGTTAGGGAATGAGTATGAACGAAAGCATTGAATTCCTATGGTTCAACTTTTAAGGTTAAGGTTACAGCATAAGGTACCGGCCAGTATAAACGAGCCCTAAAGCTTTTAACATATTTAACATTTTAAAACAATAGTTTTCGAACCGGTATTGAAATATCTTGACCCAAATCAATCCCTGACTATTTCGGCAGATGCATCGGAGCCTAGGAGCTGTAATTTTGCAAAATAATACACTATATGCATTTAGCTTTAGGACAATGACGCCAGTTCAAGAAACATATGCCCAAATTAATGAAGAAATATTGGATATTCATTTTGGTGTAACCAAATTCCAGCAATTTCATATTCACTGTAGAAGCCGATCACAAATCTCTTATATCAAGTTTCCAAAAGAATGTTTTTGTACTTACAAAAATTTGATATCAATTAAATATATCGTCCTAGTGAAGAATCAATCATTGCAGACAGCTTATCACGTAAAAATACACTAAATGAATGAACTGAAGATAATTTGGAATTAGAAACACAAGTGTACAATTTCAGATAATGCATTAAATGAAATTTCAAATAATTATTACTCAGATCTAGAATAAGTTTCTTTAAAATAATTTCAGAAGAAATTCTTCAACAAATTTAGTAAAGAAATAAAAGCCTTTTGTAAAGTGAAATCCGTAATAACTGAAGATACAAATGAACTTTTATATTTTAATAAAAGATCCATACCATAAGATCGAATACGTTGAAAAAAATTCATAAAGGTCAGCTTGGAATGAAGAAATGCCTAGGAAGGGCGAAAAATTTCATATATCAGCCTGATCTTAATTCAGATATTCACACTTAGTAAAACAATATTTAATTTGTAATAAATTTTTAGAAATCAAACAAAAATATCTACTTCAAAATCATGAAAATCTCCATAGCAAAAATAATATTGACATTTTCGAAATGAAGGGTGAATTGTATTTAATAATAATTGATTGTTTTTCTAAATTTCCGAATTAATAAGAAACAATTGAGAAAAACTAAATATGGAATGATTAATAAAAACATGATCGGTCATAATTTTATATATTATTGAAAGAAACTTTTTCGCGACATGGAATTCTGAAAATTTCATTATCAGTGCCACTCAATTCAAAATTCGAGAATTTGATCAGTTTTCAAATCTTGGAATTTTATTCCAAAAACAACTTCTCCTTATCACCAACAATGCTATGGACATGTAAATAGAACCATACAAACAATAAAAACCATTTTAAAGAAATCTTTAGAGGGAAATGATGATTTTCGTATCTCATCGTCGTGAATCACTTTGTGTATCTTAACTTTGATCATTTCAAAAAAGTGTTATACCGGTTTGCAAGCTCTCTGTGCATGAATTAATGCAGTCCCCTACAAAAATATATATTCCCCTTACTCATCAAATTCTCGGAAATTACATCGTTGAAACTGCAAAGGCGACCACAATGTTCGTCTGCTACGGAAATTCAAAGCAACCGCAGAAGGCTGCAGAATAATTTTCTTGAATTAGAACGTTGGTTGTGGTGACGAATTAAGTTTTAAACTGAACGATTCTAGGAAAAGATATTTGACACAGGCTGTTTACCGATTGTCCGCTACTCGATATTCGAAACAACCATACTCTGTTGCAGAGGCAGCTTCGAACTAAATTCATATCCGATGTTATTTTCTATCTCTCTCTTAATAATATAACCTATTTTCAAAAGGCGCTGAGATTGGCGCCTGTGAAAGAATGGCGATAAATTTGAAGCGATAGTACAGGATCATTGAATTCTATAATTGAATTTTGCTAAAATATCGTAAAAACTTCCATTCGATATGCAATAAATAAATAAATAAATCTTTATTGATCCTTTCAGTTATCATAAATAATATATAGGACAAGTCAGAATAAAAAAGCTAACAAACAACAAGAAAAAAAGATATTAATAACAATAATTCATTAATTAAATACAGCAGAAAGAAACTCATTAACACTATAATAACAACCCTTCGCTAACAAATGTTTAATCTCACTTTTGAATTTCTTGAGATTCATAGATTTTATTTCACAATTCAGGTGATTATAAAGTTTTATGCCGACATAAGTCGGAGCACACTCGTACTTTGCTGTGTGGTGCACAGTAACACATAAGAGGTTTCCATGCCGAGTATTGTAATTGTGAAAATCAGAACTTTTTTTTAAAAGATGTTTATTCTGATGAATATGTAGCAGGCAGTAAAAAATGTAAATGCATGGAAAAGTCAATATCTTAGATTCTCGGAAAACTGGACGGCAAGAATCAATGGGTCTCAAACCAAATATAAGTCTGACAATCTTTTTCTGGCATAGAAAAACCCTACCAGAATCAATCGATGACCCCCACAGAACCACATTATAACAAAGGCGACTGTACACCATACCATAGTAAACCCCAACCAGAGCATCCAATGGGAGTGCCCTCCTAAGCCTACACATAGCATAAAATGCACTATTTAATTTGCCGCACACGTAATCAACATGATCCACCCATCTAAGATTTTGATCAACATATACCCCAAGAAACCTGACTGACCTTGAGGATTCCAAACATCCTTTGGCGTGATGAACGACGAACTGGTCGGCATCCCAAGCCACTCTGTTACCGAAACGGAGAATCTGGGTTTTAGCTAGATTCACAACTAAAGCGTTACGGCGACACCACTCAATAAAACATTGAATTAATGATCCACAAACAGACTTCAGCTCCTGCTGGCTATTGGCTCTAATAGCAATAGATGTATCATCAGCAAAGAGAATCAAGACGGAGGCTAAGATGTAATTTGGTAAGTCATTCACAAACAGTAAAAATAACAAGGGCCCCAAAACTGAACCTTGTGGCACTCCCAGGTCAGTAGCGTACTCACTAGAACACTGGTCATCCAGTTGTACGTAAACTCTACGATCAGACAAGAAGCCCTTAATCCACAGTAGAAAAACACCCCTGAATCCAAGTTGGTATAACTTCTCCTCCATAAATCCATATCTAAGGGTGTCAAGGCTCAGGACAAGTCAAAAAAGACCCCCGCCACATGAAAACCCTCATCCAAGCCGGCATACACGAATTCAATGAATTCGCAGCATGCAGTTTGTGTGGACTTACCACTCCGAAAACCGTGCTGACAATCCGTCAGTAACGAGAATTTAGTAAGATAGTTATACATTCTATTGTGAACCACTCTCTCCACTATTTTGGATAGCTGACTAAGGATGGAGATGGGACGGTAATTGGTCAATTCATGCGTATCACCCTTCTTATGGACTGGTATGATTTTACCCAATTTGAGAGCAGATGGAAAATGGCCGGTACTGACAGACTCATTTATAAGGGATGCAATATGATCCGAAAGCAATGGAGAAAGCAATTTTAACATCTTTGCTGATATCATATCCGGTCCATAACCGGCATTAGTCTTCAAACTATTTATTATAGAGGCGATTTCATCAGATGTCACGGGAAAGAAGAAGAAATTACACGGCATTAGTCGATTCGATGTACACTGAACAGATATCTGGTCACCATAATATTCGGCAATAGACCTCTTACCCGCTTCCGCAAAGTATTCTGCAAAATATGCAAAAATATATGGTTTAGTCCAGAGGTTCCCATACTTTTTTTCTGGTGGACCCCTGCAGCTATTACATTTACTAACTTTCTTCCAAAACCCGAAAAAGTGTATGTCTATGTAAATTTGTGTTGTGGCTATTTTTCAGTTAACTATGAGTTAAAGTTTTCAAAAAAAAGGTGAGAATTTATATTGCTTTGATTATGCTGTGAGTATTGTCATTTAAGCTATGTTTCAAGGCCAGTCTAAAAAGCGTCTTCACCCAAAAGTTGGATTCCTACTTTACTACTCTAAGATTGACTCACAGTACAAGAAACCAATACGCTCCTACTTCAGAGTGGAAAAAGTAAAAATATAGTACATTGTTTACCGGGTAGGAAAAGCTTAACATTCCTGGACGACTGTGAAGATTGCTAAGTCGAGGCACAAGCCGAGACTTAGCAACACAGAGTCCAGGAATGTGGCTTTTCCTACGAGGTAAACATACTATTTTTCCGCAAATCGTTTAAAATTCGACAGATATTGATTGATTTAAAAAAAACGCGATAATTTTATTCCCAAATGAATGGTGCTTTGAAATTCCTAATAAAATTACTTGGGTTACTATGGAAACGTATTGAGGTTGAATTGTCAAACTTGACGCTTATAAATTTAATTGCTGGTGTTCTTGAAAGTAAAATGATAAGTGATGATGAAATTTCCATTCCTGGGACTCCTCCAGAGCTGGTTGAGGCAGTGAATACTGCTTCATTAGAATTATTGCCAAAGAAATCAAGAGAAAAGTACGAAAATGCATACAGACGTTTTATGGATTATCGCATGAGTAAAAATACGAGTTCTTTCTCAGAAAATGTTGTAATGGAATACTTCCTAGACCTTTGTTTAAAGATGAAATCTTCAACATTATGGGCCAATTATTCAATGCTGAAGTCAACCCTTGCACTTAAACACAATGTAGATATATCTACATACTCAAAACTTTGTTCTTTATTGAAACAGCAAGCTCAAGGTTATTGGGCAAAGAAATCTAAGATTTTAACGAAGGAAGAAATTGAAAAATTTATCCAGGAAGCTCCAGATAAAGAAAATATAATGATTAAGGTAATTTACAAGTTTTTAATTTGTATTTAGATTATAGCTTCATTTATTTTTAGGTGGCTGTAATATTTGGTATTTCTTGGGCCTGTAGAATGGATGAGTTAGTCCGAATGACTGTTCACGATATAGAAGACTTAAAATCTAAGCTTTTAATCAGCATACCTGTTTCGAAAACCAACAAACCAAGATCATTTGTAATTAATCAGATCAACTTGAATGTTTATCGAAAGTATGTTTCATTAAGACCAGAAAATATGAACAGTGACCGATTTTTCTTTAAATATCAAAGCGGAAAGGGTTGTAGACAAGTGGTAGGAATTCATCAATTTAGAAAAATGCCCAAAATAGTTGCTACTTATTTGAACTTGGTAAATCCGATAGAATATACTGGTCACTGCTTTCGTCGGTCTTCTGCAACAATATTGGTTGACTCTGGTGCCGACATAACTAGTTTAAAGAGGCATGGCGGACGGAAGTCATCGAACGTTGCTGAAGGATATATCGAAGAATCGCTTAACAATTAAGGTTGAGGTGCCAAATAAAATTATCACAGCACAAGATATTCAACAAAATGACCCTTCCACCCTGCATGTTGTCCAAAATGTTCCTCGTAGTTCTAAGAGTGTTCCTCCAATGTTCAATAATTGTACTAACTGTCAAATTACTGTAAATATAACAAATTGATCTTAAAAATGTATACAGCAATGACTTGATGTTTTCAAAATATAAATTAATTCCTTATAAGCAATGTGTTTTCTATCATTTATGTAGAACACTAACAACTGTACGGAAATATCATTTCCTTATAGTAAGGAAATGATATTTCCTTACAGTAAGGAAGTCTGACTTTTTCTTCAAGAAATTGGCGATTTGCGGAAAAATATTTTCTTGTTTTGTAGCTACTTATTCAAACACAAAAATTACTACACTTTTAATTATGTTATAACAGTCTTAGTAGAATTAAAATTTTGATTATATTGCGACTGTTGTTAAAATAATAATTCATATTAGTTTTGATGTTAACTTTTATCTCAGATTACAATGGTAAAAGTTATAATTTTAATGGGAGAGATGAACTAAGTTAATTGACAGCAAATTATCAATATTTGGCTTGAGTTCAGTTAAGTATAACTGTAAATCTCCTCGCTCTGTAATACTTAATCTGCTCCGTTTTTTTGTCAACAAGTTTGTTACGGCACTAAAACTGCGTTCGACAAGATATAACGAAGGAAACGCTATGAGAAATTTTTGCACAATTCCCCACAGTCCTGGATATTTTTTAGGTATTTGTGCCTGCAGCCAAAATGATCGATACCTTCTTTTGAATGCTACTTTGTGTTCCTCATTAGTGCTAAGCTCGAGTAGTTCCTTTAGTACCTTATTTTCCACTTCAGTTTCATCATATGGATTTATTATCCATGGTGGTATATCCATCGACAGAATGTCTTGAAATCTGATTTTAAACTTGTCACCAAACCCACTCGGCTCCAGAGAGTGCACAAAGTACCTCCTCGGCTAGCTCTAGAGCTGAGACTACTTATAAAGGGGCGCCACTCTCTTTTATGATAATACAAAGAAAAAAAAAAAGAGGAAAGTACACTAAAGATCTCAGGGTCGCAAAGAGAGAAAATAACGAACACACTCTCAGGATGCCAAACAGAGCCCGATCACACAAGCGGAGGGTAGTGGCTGGTAGAAAGAATATAGAGCAATTATTTAATAATATAATGAGCCCAAATGAAATACACAAGGTCTCTTAAACGAGGATATATCTTACAGAAGGTAGATCACTAACTAGTTCTTACTTCACAACCCGAATATTCGATATAATGCTTTATCTCTTACTAAACAAACAGTAATATCACCCCAAGGTATATTCTTAGAGCCTCGATGGTAATCGTTACAAATAGCTCTTTACTTATATCTAAGCGACCTTCTCGATAGGTCTGTTTTATGTACTAAACGGTATTCACTGAATTGGGCTTCTTTGATACTATTTAATCTTAACTAAATTCTACAGACTAACCTTCTATAACAGTCTAGGTCGTGGCTTGACTGAAGTACAAAAGGATATTATTCCCACAGTCTCGTAGATGGAAACTGGGCTCAAATATATTCCTGGGCCAACGTAGTACAAATTTCTCACAGCAATGTGCCCTGGGTAGACGACAGGTGTGGTATCTTAGCTGGCAAAATCTGGTGGAGGTCCCCAAAGACAGCTCCCACGGCAGTTCGACGGTAATTCAAAATCAGCCTTGACAAACAGCTCGAAGACTTCAAAGACAGTTCAGAATCTGCGGTACCTCGCAACGGTACAATAATAATTCCCAATTCGAAGCAGAATGATGCTAAAAATACGAACAAAATCTAAAATACCTCGTGACAAACATAGGTTAACTCACCAATCCCACGTCGTTTTCCAAACAAATACGCCACTCGCTAAAGCGCAAAAATCTCACCAACGAACAAACCAAACCAACATGATAAGATTTCTCTCAGGGCTTCAGTTAAAATCCTGTTCAGATCCGCAAAATTGCGATTAATTACTCCAGGATATTCCAACCAAAAATGCTGAAACAACGACGTAATTGACAACCTACGTCACATGCACAGAACAGGACCACCGACAACCGTTCATTGAAACGTACGAGATAAGCGGGCAAACTACTGCAACTAACGCCACCAGTTCGGTCTGCTGGTACTAACTAGAGCGGGAATTTTGAAACCGTGACAAACTCATCATACAGGGCAATCAAATGTTGAACATACGTCTGAATATCTTCGTCGAGGCATTTTACCTGCGATATATTTGAAAACTCGGAAAATTCACGTCGGCCAATATTTTGCTTCATAAGTTTGAGTTTACCAAGAAAAGCTGAAATTTCAATTTTTTTTTATTAAATTGAGGCTGTCCCCTTGTAACTATAGGTTGAGGTCATCGAATTTTTTGAACAAATCTGTCAAATACGCAATGTCTCCTTTGAAATTCTTGAGGTTTTCTTTCAAAACAGGAGCTTTAGTGTTCAGAAACTCTAAAACAGAGTCGAAAAGCAAATAGAATCTCGATAGACATGCACCTTTCGACAACCAGCGTACTTCGGTATGTAGCAGCAATCGTTGGAAGTACTCATCATTTTCTTCGCACAATTGTGCAAATAAGCGCGTATTTAATGCATTGCTTCTTATTATTCTAAATTACTGTTATTATTTTCCGTGACCTATGAAATCTTTATTCTTGGAATGGTTCAAAACCTACTGTTTGTGGGTTTGTTTTTCCCGCAGATACAAGTTGCTAACAAATAGATAGGTAGGTTCTTACTTTTTCAACACTAGCAAACAATAATATCAATTTACTTTAATTTTCAAAAGTCTGAAAACTACTTCCGTCACTGTTGAACACTTAGATAGGTTCACTTTCTTCTTTGAAATTCCGGAAAAAACTGAGTAATGTTTATCATTCGCATTCGTATTTATATTAGAGAAAATAGAACAAGTTCATTCAAGTTCAGACACGACTTAAACTGGGCGGGCGGGCTGCGCGGCATCGACGAGTCTTGACACGCTCTTTCTGAATATGGAATATGCAAGTTCTTACAAAAACAATTGCTGAGCTTCTTATAATATTGTCTTCCTATATTCATAGGAGAAGTCAAGCTTCTTCTAATATTGTCTGCCTATATTATTGTCTCCTATATTCATAGGAGAAGTCAAGTCAGGTCACCTAATACATTTTTATAGACTCCCGTTAACGAGTTGTGGACCCCATTTTTCCACGCAAGCGTAGACCCTGTCGGGCTCCGTGGACCTCTGGGGTCCACCTGGACACTTTGAGAATCAATGGTTTAGTCAAACATTTTCAATACCAAGATGAAAATTTTCTCATTACGTTCATAAAATACTTTTTTTAAATTACATATCAATATTTGCTATATTTTATTTTGCAACTTATGATTACTTGAATTAAAAATAACAGACTAACAATAAACACTTCTTTTTATTGAAGAATAATATGAAACAATTCATTCATATGTACCAATCTAGGTCATGAGATACAGAAGAAGCCTCAAAATACAATGTGATATTCTCGTAAAGAACTATTTCAGAATGAAAAAGCTTAGCGATGGCTCTATCAACAAACCTCGTAACTCCAACTAAATCAATTTTCGGATTTTACTTCAACTTTCTGAATCTTTATAATCTCTTCATGTTTTTTTTTTAATTTAATGAATGTATCATATTAATACCAGTTCAAATATTGTGAAAAATAAATAACAGGAATATTTTATTGAATTATTTATCAAATAAAAATAATCAAATAATCAGTTATCCACCATAGAATTTGATGAATGTGAGTTACGATTTACGTTTGTTAACTACAATGTAATAAATCAATTTAAAAAGGAATTGTAAATTATAACTTAGAAATCTGAGAAACTGAAGTCAATGATTCAATATTTATATATAAATTTCAGTTATTTCTCTGAAATAACATTTTTAAATGTTATTCGATGCTCTCACATTGATGACAACGTGAGTTTGTACACGAGAAAAATATTAAAGTGATGGGAAAAACTGGACATGCTAATTTGAGCTAAGACTGGAATAAACATTCCATAATCGATTATCTTTTTACACAACGTTCAAATGAGTCAGTCACTACTTGGAACTGAATAACGGTTGAATGAACCAAATTTATCAGAACAGACTTCGTTGAAACGGTAGAAATATCATCACTATTTACCCTAACATATTTTCTTTCGAATGCTAATTTGTTTGCATCAAATTTTAAATCTTCTACTGAATTTTTACACCGTATGCCAGTCCTACATATTTTAAAAATCCCTATATCCTTTTGCGGATGGACTGTTCAGAACATAATTCTTCAAATAAAACGTCAAATCCATATACCCGAAGATCTTGTAACGGTAAGATTCCCAGTTCAGTTTAATCGCGTAAATTCGCCTGGAAGTCGGCGTAGGAATTTCGGTTATCTTCACCTTGGAATGCTGCGCGGTGCGCAGGATCAATATCGTAGCGACATGGCCGATAATTTAGATCTAAATCGATTTCTTTTCCGAACCAGAGTTGCTGGGAGAAACACGTCAGAGGTGTTATATTTCTTCCCGTGAATTTTAAATGCAAATTTTCGATGGCGGAATGAATTATTCCGCCAAACCCGTCGGGCTATGGGATTTTGTCGTCGACCTATCAAGTACAAAATTCATTGAAGTTGAGAGCTTGCAGCAGTGGCGTACAGAACATTTCTTCAACTGAAAAACCACCAGAGAAGATAATTATCGAACGTTTCTTCAACCGAAAAACCACCAGAGAAGATAATTACCGAACACTTCTTCAACTGAGAAACCACCAGAGGAGATAATTTTCCTGGAATCTCAATATACGAGGATAAACAAGATAAGTTTCAGTGAGGGGGATAGTGATTACCTGTGAAACATACATGACCGAACATCTTGTCAATTCCACTCAATTTTGACTGTACATTTGTAAATAACTGATATTTGTAAAAAGTGAAATAAATAACGACTGTTCTATTTCGAACTTTCATTGATTAGGGTAGAGGCATCAAAATTTCTTATCTGCTCTGTTGCTAGCCGGAGCAATATTTTTTCAAAACTTATCTTACCTTACCTGCTCCCCATCGTGGGGCAAAAACAAAATTTATCTTTGTTACACATGGCGCCCAACGTGGGGCCTCAAAATATAAATTTGTTACACATGGCGCCCAACGTGGGGCAAAAAAATATATCTTTGTTATACATTCAATTACACAAAATATAATTTGTTACAATCTGATTCTCTTACTTTTGGGTAAGAGATGGCCTTTCAAAAAAAATTCCTCCATCCTTGTGATTCCACATCTCACCAGCAACAGTTATTTTCTCGCATGGCTCTATGATAACTGAAATCAAGAAACCAATATTATACATATTAATTAGATGATATCCAATAATCAATGTTTGGAAATGAAAGGAATCTTAAACATAATGAATTTGAAATTTCATACAGGTGAAAATAAATAATTTGAAATGTTACGCAAATAAAAGAGATTTCCATATAAAAGAAAACAAACATGATATTGATCGGAGAATAGCATATTATACGATTAATTTATAAAACTGATGATTCCATGGATCCAGCAGCCTTTGTAACGTCATGTGATGCTCCTTCATCAGCCTTCATTATAGAGGTGAGTCTGTTCAACTTGTTGCGGTTTGGATTTGGGAAACAACTTTCATCAAAATGTCCATCATTAATGTTGTGCTGTATCTAATAATAACATTACGATCAAAAGCATTCTTCCACAACTTGATTCTACGAAATAAGTGATAAATTTGAATCATAAACTTTTGGTCCATGGCTTGAAGTAACTTATTCATACCCCTTGGGATTGGTAGTAAAACAGATAGATTAATTTATTGACGTCGGTCTCTGAAGCACCACATTTAATACAATAAGCAGTACTCGTGTTGAATATTCATTCACTTTATAGCAAATTTCATCTGCTGATCTCTGATTTTGAAGTAAGAAAAACACACGCCGATGATTTATGATACAAACTCTAACATTTGTAGGTTATTTTCTATTATCTATGGTTAATTCAGTTAATGTATACAGCAACATCTGAAGATTACTCCAAAAAAGTGCGACAAGAATAGACTTATTATGCTTGAGATGGATCAGAGATAGAGTACAATCGTTAACATCGGACAAAAATTGGCCTGGAGTTGAGCGTCTCGATTGTTTCTGCTCTGTTGTTTCATTTGTGTGAGAAAACTTGCTTTTAGTAATGGAAGAACTATTTTTGAAAATTGAGAATTTTTCAAACTTTTGCTTTTTAATGAATCAATTTGAGAACGATAACAGATGTTTATCAAACCTGTAAAGAAAAGAGATAATGATAATATATTAATTGATCCTTTAAGGCATTCATAATGCATAGGTCAAGTCTCCTTAAGACCCTTAAGACCATAGTAACATTACTTACGTTACTTGCATAAAACATTTGATGGTTTTCCTGTATTCAACCTTATTGAGAATCTTGATGGATTTTGGCAAATGATTATACAGGGTGAGTCTTTGACCACTGCGGTAATTTTAACCATAGATACTTGACATAAAAAGAAACATTTTCTTCCTATAACATTTTTTCCAAATTTGACCTCGTTCAAAAGATAGGTGTTGAAATTTCATAAAAAATTGCATTTTCACCTGTAATATTCAAACGACAATATCAATTGAAATGATCTCTTGTAGAATGTTTTTGATAACAGTCATGCATATTTTGGCATCACTAGATTTATTCCATTTCTTGTGGGTTTCTCACTACTACTCCACAGATTGGTTAAATTGCATGAAAAACAAATATCACTTGAACTAATCTTGTACTTCTTGGAATCTTTAGTCTATTTTGCAGATAACATGATGAAATGATTCAATAATCAGATTTGTTCAATGTTGCCATATTTTATGTCTTTATGAAATATTTCTACAAAAGGTTGGGTAAATCTCTCCAGTCTGTGGATCTACCACTAGACACTATAGATGGAATTAACCACTGAACAATTTTTGTCTTACATTCACCACAGAATTGCCATTTACCGTATTCATTATTAATGATGTCTAGCACCTTGTTGAATATTTAATCCAGAGTAATATTCCATAATAAATAGAGAAAAAGATTTCCATCACTCACATAGGTATTTTCATGATGACCGTTGAAATAGGTAATATTTTTTCTGTCAGGACCTGTTAAATGGAAGACTTGTCTTTATGAAGAGCTGGTTCTTTATAGCTTCAGACTTTCAGGGTTCATCAAATTATATCTATTCTAACACAGGATTGCTTCAAATTGAGCTCATATGAGTTTTAAAATCTTCGAACCCAGTCTCCTAGATTTATTTTGTACCTTTATAAAAGTTTTTTCATATCTTTATTCCTTACACTGACTCAACCTGGTTCAGAAACTTAGGAGATAATAGAATTTGATAGTTTTAATATTTCTGAATGTTTGTTATGATTCATGGCTAATTAAAATTCAATCAATATTTAAACTGGAAGCTTAGGCTCATAAACAAGAAAGATTAGAATAGAATGCATTTTCTGTTGAATGATTGTTTGGGCTATTACCATCATCTATTGTGGAAGTAATGTTTTCCGACCTTTCGATAGACAACTTCTATCTTTATCAAGGAGGAAAAGTAAAACCTTTGAAAATTATCAATTTTTAAAAAGTCAATATTGAAAATTGATAATTTCCAAAGGTTTTTTTACTTTTCCTCCTTGATAAAGATAGAAAATGTTTATCGAAACGACGGAAAACATAACATCCACAATAGATGATGGTAATAGCTAAACAATCAATGCATTTTCTGACCATAATCATTTCATACTGAATTGAATAATTTCAAACTATCGAAATTATCCTAACATTATTTTCCACATTTTTTTGAAGAGAGGTCAAATAACTTTTGACAGTTTCAAACCGAATCAAAACAACAAGGAACCTCAGAACACTATTTTATTAAGAACTACCCACCACAGAGACGTTATTCACTCTATTTATTCTGAGAAAAATTATAACTGAAGATCAATAGTGGATACAGATATTATCTTTCATTTAAAAAAACTTTGCAATTATTAAATTTTTCTCTCCTGAGTTCGGTAATAAAATAATATTCTATGGTAAGGTATTAAAATTTGACATATTCTATGGATAACCATTATTCAATATTTATGTTTTTGTTTACATAATTAATACAAATACTCTGATTATAAAAACCAAAAATTTACGCATGTTCAGTAATTAATTATAGTTTAAACAGAACAGATTCATATTAATGATCTAACAAAGATTTTTTCATTAAAGAACACCTAATTGGTTTTTCTGAAACAAAGTTAGGTGATCAAACTCAATTTCTTCAAGCAAGTATAATTGCACACCTAAATCTGGGAATACTTGTAATCTATCCAAGTAAATTGTTATTGGGATTGAGTACAGAAAATAATCATCAAGCAAAGTAACATCACTTTAAAATAGATATTCATAGTGACATCACTCATCGTTGAAGATTTCGAAAAAGATTCTCATATTTTTTGACAGTATGATATCAAGAGACCTGATAGACCTGTTCACTGATCTTTGTCAAGGAAACTGTCACGGTTATAAATTTTAATAACCATTTTTGCGTTGGAAGACGCCGCCACTGTGTCATTCGCGATTCTCGTGTGTAATGAATGCATTGATTCGATCAGTGATGGGCATGCTCGGTTATAAATAATCGGTTATCCGAGTATTACAATCCTCGGAAACATCCGAGGATCAAAATACTCGCCTCGCGAAATACTCGGTAATTTCGGCACACCTCCTTATGCGATCGAGTCGGCCATATTCGAGCTGAGTCGTTTGAATCCACATATTCTTATTCGCTTCATTCAAATGAATAGCCGAATAACCGAGGAATCCTCGATTTCATATTCGTATTCGTTTCGTTCAATCGAATAACCGAGGATATTCGGCGAGGATCCTCGATTTCATATTCGTATTCGTTTCGTTCAAACGAATAACCGAGGATATTTGGCGAGTATCTTCGATTTCATATTCGTTTCGTTCAAACGAATAACCGAGGATATTTGGCGAGGATTCCTCGGTTAGTCGATTTCATATTCGCATATTCGTATTCGTTTCGTTGGGCTTTGGGTTTTTTTTGCGCGCTTTGGATTTTTTGTGTGCTTTCGGGTTTTTTGCGAGCTTTCGGTTTTTTTGTGCGCTTTGGGCTTTTTGGGCGCTTTGGGTTTTTGCACGCTTTCGGTTTTTTGCGCGCTTTCGGTTTTTTTGCGATTTCAAGATTTATTGGATACTTACGCATTCGAGGATTTATCCTCGAATAATAATCCGAGTATTTGAATACTCGGTTTCCGAGTATCCGAGTATTGAAATAATCCGAGCATGCCCATCACTAGATTCGATTCTCTTTTAACGCTCGCGATAAGGAACACATGTGTGAGATTTTTCAAATATTCTTTCACTCTGCCTGAAATTACTTCTGAGGTCACTTTGTTGTTATTTCGTATAAAATCGTTTTAAAACGGATTACGATCCAGAGGTATTTGAAGTTACCTGAATTTTGGTTCTGAAATCACATAATCGTTTTGCTGTACCTTCCTGTGATATTCTCACGACTGATTTGTCGGATAATTGCCACTTTGGGAAATTTTACTAGAGGCCTGCACTCCATCATGTAAGTTTGATAGTTACATTTGAAACAAAACATTTTCATTGAAGAATTAACAGAAAGTCTCACTCTGTGTTGTTTATTTGCAGAAGGCCTTCTTCTTCTCCTTATTCTTTTCCTTTTCTTCTTCGTCGTCTTCTTTGATACGTTTAAAGCAACTTGAATTCTTCGTCGACCGATTTTTATTCGTGCTTTGTGAGTTTATGAAGATCAAGAACTAATTCTGGAGTATCCAGCTGCCAGATTTATTCAGACGACCCTACAAGAACCGACCAAACTGCTACCAGTTCCAATTATCCAGGATTCCGAGGTCAAAATTATGAGGTCAGATCTTTCAAATTTATAACGTTGTTTGATGAAATTATCCAGCCATTGCCGAACTACCACCGAACATATCGATTCGTTAGACCGAATATTAAAAACATCATTATATTTCTTTTATGTACATTATTAATTTATATTATTAATTGACAACTCATTAAATTCATTTGACATTTATATGTACCAAGAGGTGTAAACTGATTATGACGTCATAAAGGTACCTTTTACTTATGAAGAATCATTTCATAAATAAGATCGAGATTTTATTTGGGAAAATTGTTGAATATAGGAATTCATAAAGATTTCGTGATTTTCTTTCTTTCACTTAATGTTTCAAATATCATCTAGGATATAGAAGAGTTCAAATCACGTGACGCCCTTTAATAAATATATTTTAATTATCACTTATTTTAAATTAACCCCGACCCTCTCTCCGAGAACAGCCGTCTCCTAGAAACAAGATTCCTAGTTTTAAACAATTAAGATCCGAGCTCCGTGGCAAAACTTCAGAAATATCATTGTTCGGAAAATTATAGATGAATTTTTCTGGCTTTGGGTGAAAAAAAAAGCAATGTGACAACCTCATGCCTTGGAAGTTTTCATAGAAATGATGGTTTTCATGATTTGGAAATTTTAAGAAGAAAATTACAAATGTATGATGATAACATCCAAAATTTAAGGTTTTTTGGAATTTCTCACTAGAAAGGGATGGTTTACAATCTTGAAGTAGAAAGAAATTATGGTAGAACAACAAAATGTGTGATGTTTATCGTGTTGCATTTTTTTACCAGAAAATTAGTATTTTGTATCTTCCTTCTGAATATGGACCTCATCGAATGAAACATGAGTGAGTGAATCATTTTTAGAGGGAAAATAATGTTTTTAAATAATTCAGATTCAACAGTGGATGGTGTAGAAGGTATTTTTCATTCAAACTAAACTGGACTGCAGAGGAGTATTTGCCAAATGTGAAAGCTTGAAATGCTTATAAATTTTTAACGCAGCTGAATATGGAAAAAATGTAATGGAAAAAGTGTTTCTTTTGATCTCAAGTACCTATGGTTAAAATTAACACAGTGGTCAAAAACTCACCCTGTATACTATCATGGACTGATACACCTGAAAATTTTCATATTTAAATGTTACGTGCTATGGAATATACCAAGTTTATTCATGAACGAAAATATCCCATTATAAACTTCAGTATAGACCCTTATCTTATTACAAGAAATGTGGACTTTTGATAGAACCTCCCAAATTGTAAAAGAAATGACTGATTTGAAAACAGCCGACTAAGATTGCTGAGTTTTGTTGAAATGTTTTGGAACGTCACTGCATTAATGAACGGATATTGATGCAAAACAATCTCAGTCGCCGCAATATTTAGGATTTTGCTTATTATAACTTGGAAATTGAACATGAGACATGCTTTATGACTAGAGGTCTCAATTCGAATTCATCATTATCTTTCACTTAACACCATCTTTTATCGAACTACTGCGGCGATTAAGAATAATCTGCATCGCTATCCGTTCTTTGATCCAGTGGCGTATGAAAAAATTTCGACAAAACATACTTACTCGGCTGTTTTCACATCAGAAAAAGAATATAACCAGCTTAGACTTAAGAATCTGGAAGTGATATAGTAGAGCAAAAAAGGATATTCAACAGGGATGGTCAAGCATGGATGAGAAGAAGACTCCAATAATATCTATTCAACAAAACGGGATTTCTTAAAAACTTCCAATACTGCGTGTGTGGTTCCAGCAGCCATCTCCTTCCTGGCAGCTTTATTTCTAGGCTTGGCTATCTTCATTGGTTTCCTCGGTCCCAAGATTTATCCATATGCGATTTTTTCTTATGAGGATACCTCAAGGATATAATATTCGCTAGGAACTTGCCCAAATCAAAAGACCAATGTTGGAGAGTCAACGCGAAATTCCAAGAACGACTCCAGCACTGCATCAACTATTTCACACTTGACTTTCTTGAATGCTATATCATTGCCAACCTTTCTCCATCACTAAATTTGGTTTTGAGTGAAAATAAACTATTTTATGATTTTTTTCAAACCGTCCGTCCTCTCAATAGACAATATCAGATGTTTCATCATTGTTATGAATATATCGGAACGTAGAAAAGAATTTGGGTTCGAAATAGTCATAAGTTTTCATATAATTCTAATAGGCCCATTCAAATAGAACACTAGTATCTCTAGATATACGAAATGGTGCATGCTCGAGGTTGTTATAATGCTTTGAGTTAGATTCACAAAGTGGTTCAGGTGGACAAGGGTCCACGTCAGACTCGATGGGGCATTGAGAATCAGGGGTTCACAGTCGTAAGCAGGAAGTGCATAATAATTAAATTGAAGAAGACAGTAGGTACAGATGACGATCAAGATTAAAGCTCTATTGTTCTTCTGCCACTGAAGATTTATATATTATAAATGATCTATTGCAATTATTTTTATTATATTATTTTGCATTATTTAAATCTATTTGATTGAATATCAACTCATAAATTTGGCATACACAATTTTCTTCTATGTGGGCTCAGATTTACCGTTCCCTCGGATTGATAAAAATCCTTAGCGTATTTGTGATAATTCGCAAGGATTGATGGAAAAATTGCTGGAAAATTTACATCCTGCACTCAACATTTTTTATTGCAAGAATGAATAATTATAAAATTTCGTCTGAATTTGAGCGATAAAAATGACGTTTTCGAGGTCTCCATAGAAATTCAATGTTTTTCCATCGTTTTTCCGATTATTATCATTTTTCTTCGACTGGGTGTCCCGTAACTCAACGTTAAGCTGTTACTGGACGATATGCTAGGTTATACCAGTTCTAGTAAAAATTTAAAAAAATTCTATGTCACTTGGTTAAGTGGTAATAGGTATATTTTTGAAGTCACAAATTGTCCAATTTTCCAGTGATTTTTTGGAACGTAATCCTAAATAACCATGCTATTGATTACAGTCACAAATCCATTGTTTGGTACAATTGTTTTATTTTTTTTATTTTTATTTTTCATTATTATTTTTTTTTTTTTTGCTAGAACTGGTATAACCTAGCATAACGAAAATTTAAATATAATATATTTTATATTTGTTACATATGCAACATGAAATTGATATTTTGGTCGGGAAAATTTTGCCGGGGGTTGGAAAAACATATATTTATCACTTGAAAAAACTCCTACTTTTCCAAATAGTGAAATCTTGGGAGACTCGTCAAACTTAAGTTATGTGCAAAGATTGGTAAAAGCAAGATAAATAACAGGTGGTGAAAATGGCCCGAAGTGTAGTTATATACATCGATGAAGATTTTTTCTAGCCACGAAGAGAAAGTCGACCTGTGCAAAGTTTCCACAATCTCCAGACATCAGATCAAGATTCCTAATTATATAACTGAAGAATTGAAGGGCTAACAAGATTTCATAACTTTCCTAATTTCATCCCCAATCGACCGCCACTTCAGGAACGTTTGATGTTTCCCCACATTCCCCTCTTTCCTAATTCGCGCCTTCAAAACAGTGCAAACGGCAATCGGAAGATAGCAGTATGTTTTAATTACTAAAGTTGAAAAATCTGAAGCCAAAGCAAAGATATAGGATCTGAAATGATCGCTTTAAGTGTTGTTCAGGCCTTATCTGATTCCGAGCGGAAAGATCGAGGGTGGAAACGGAAAGGAAGGGTGGAAGTTGTATGATTCGTTTTGTAGATCGTTTTTCGGTTTTCTGTGACCTATTTTTTAAATGGTGGCTTAATGGGAAATGTACTTGGTGCTCTGCGATTAATTATTTCTGACCTGTTTGATCTTGTGGCGTGCGAGTGCTTTTTCTTGGTCGAAGAGTTTTTTCGGTACGCTTTGGAAAATAAGGGTAATTATGATGTGTGTAGAATCAATCATTAATACTCGTATTAATATAAAGTGGTAAGGTGACTATAGATTCTCAGTTCGAATTACTGGCACATTCTCAGAAATGATTTAATTACGCATATTTAATTATTTTACAAATATTTAATCATAGATAGATAGCTA
Source organism: Micraspis discolor (assembly GCA_030674115.1). Lineage (NCBI taxonomy): Eukaryota > Metazoa > Arthropoda > Insecta > Coleoptera > Coccinellidae > Micraspis > Micraspis discolor. The sequence continues at coordinate 19,749 of JARTUT010000172.1, read as the reverse complement.
ATTTATTGGTGCTGTGTTACAAACTACATTGTATTACACAAGTCAGTGATATCAATAGAGAATATAAATGTAATCCACTGTACAATCGTGAATAATTAATAATGGTATTAAGGGTGACATCCAGAGCTGTGCCAAAGCATTGTGCTTAGTGCTCGTGAAAGCACTCTAAGCACTTTAGTGCTTCCGAGCACTGTGCTCATGAGCACTTTTCAAAGGCTAGTGCTTAGTGCTTGTTTTTCGAGCACTCTCGCGAAAATCTTAGTTCTTAGTAATCCGCTAAGCACTAAGCCTTTCCGAATTCTTGAAGTAGGATCAATATAAGCAGGTACGGTATTTGATTTTTTAATGTGCACAAAGATACCTAATATGATCGTTTTGAATTAATATTCAGTATTTCTTCAGTCACCATTGATTTGACTTTATGGTTATGAAGGCCAGAAATTTTTTTGTTTTTGCGCGCTTGTTACTAGTGGAACAGGCGGGCTATCGTTCTGTCCAAATGTCTGTAATTTCCGAATATCGAGCCGAAAATGGTTTCAATCCATTGGGTTCGACTTCTTGATGGAGAAACCTTGGTCAAATTTAAGTAGGTCAGGCTGGCCGGCCCTCCGATCGTATACTCTCTATCTTCCGAAGGAGATCACCTAGAGTTTTCATTTTTCAGAATAGGTTGATCGTTCAAATATCTCGGTCAAGTTCGTTATTGGGCCAAATCTATCGTTAGTTATTAGCATTCAAAATTTGATTTTCGCCTAGAATATTCATCTGATCAATTTATAATTTAGAAGGTGTTTTAATCATGTTAAATTAAATGGTTTTCTAAATTTCGAGATAATCGCCACTCTAAAAATTTATTAAAAATTCCCAAAAAATCTTCTTTTATTAGAACCGATTCTTTATAAGATATTCGTCAGATATCTATGATCTTTCTATGGACGTTGTTGATTTCCTGAATATAATTAAATTTCATCAATCCTGAAAATATCTTATAATTTTATGGAACCGAAAGCGAATAGATTGGAAATTTTGAATTCTCATTCCTTGTTACTATATTTTCAATTTTCACATTACCGTTATTATACATACTAGTAAGCGGGTAGATCAATAGGCCCGTAGATCCATAGGCCCGTAGATCCATAGGCCAGTAGTTCAATAGGCCAGTAGTTCAATTGGCCAGTAGTTCCATTGGCCAGTAGTTCAATTGGTCCATGGATCGATATAGACCATAGATCAATATAGACCATAGATCAATAGGGCCCATACATCAATGAATCGCGCAGAAACACGAAACACGTCAAAATACCCGTTGAAAGCCAAAAACATGAAAGTACTGGAATAAACGCGAAGAAAAGCGAAAAAACTCGGAAGAATCCGAAGAAACACGAAAGAAACCGAAGTTACACGAAAGAAACCGAAATTACACGAAACAACGCGAGAGAACACGAAAGAACCCCAAGTAACACAAATAATCCAAAGGAACCTGAAAAAAACCCGAACGAATACATATAACTTGAAAGCGCACAAAAAAACTCGACGTCACGCGAAACAACCCGGAGAAATACAAAAACCGAAAGCGAGTAAAAAAAAAAAAGTACTTGTAAATTGCACACCCCTATATCACCCGAACGTAAACTCATTGTAAATTGAACACCCTGTATTACATTTTATCGAAATCAGCAAAATAACTTGTAAATTGCACACCCCGTATATCACATGATCGCAAATTCATTGTAAATCGCACACTCTGTATGACATTTTACCGAAATTAGCCTCCACACTTGAAAAAACATGATGAAAAATGCATATGGGACACCCTGTATATAATTGATTTGCAGTGGTGCTTTCATCATAAAAACAGACCGAAAGAATATCGTTTTAACTCTATCTTTTCAAGTTCGGTGCATTCCACGAAGAAAGAACCCGACCAAACACGGAAAAACGTAAAAGAACCCGAAGTAACACGAAATAACGAAAAAAATCCAAAGGAACCGAAAAAACCCCGAAGGAGCACAAAATCACCGAAACCGCGCAAAAGAACTCGAAGGAATGCTAAACACCCCGAGGAGCACAAAAAACCGAAAGCGTGCAAAAAATATCAAAAGAACTTTTAAATTGCACACCCTGTATATCAATCGATCGCGAAATCATTGTTAATGGCACACCCTGTATGAGATTTCAATGAATTTAGCTCACTTACGCGGAAATGGACGAAAACTCGAGAAAAACTCTGGTGAATGTCAGCGCTACTCAGATCTGACACCCTGTATAGGAATCGAATATATTTTATCGAATTGAAAACCGAAACACACCGAAGAAACAAAAAAACTCGAATTTGCGCACAAAAACCAAAATAACTTGTCAATTGCACACCTCGTATATCACATGATCGCAAATTCATTGTAAATCGTTTACCCTGTATGACATTTTATCGATATTAGATCCCACTCACTAATTGCTTTTTCCATAAAAATTCAGACGGAAAATCTCTCGAAGAAAGAATCTGGTGAAAATCAGTGCTTCCCATGGGCACAGCCTAGATAGCGATTTTTTAATGCACAACCCTGTACAGCAATAATGCACAACCCCTGTACAGCAATCCATCGCGATCGGTTCGTTCTTCAAGGACGAAAATGGAATGGCGCGTAAATCGAGCCAAAAATGCCGATTTTCAAACGCATAATTTAGGTATTTTTGTTCGATTCGCGATCTGTAAGTGGTATCAGGAGATTCGGAATCTCCTGTAGATTCTTATTCGACCACTCGAAAGGCCTAAATAATCTTTCAGCGCCCATATCGAGTGAAAAATCGATGCCGGATTTTGAAAATTGGAGCTCGCGTTCGGCTATCCTCGGAATGGAAACAGAAACTGACATTTAACCTCGCAATGTTGTGAAAATTACCGATTTTCGAATGAAGAATTCACGGTCTTATCTCGCTACTTGGATATGAAAATTGGTACCCAGAGATGGGGAATTTCCTCAAGTTTCGTTTTCTACCCTTGACAGGGCGTTTAGGAACGTGTAGGGCCCGCAGCGAGCGAAAGCATCAGGGTAGTTTTTGACGTTTTGCGGAGTTGGAGAATCCGAAAATTGCCCATTTTCTTACCAAATTTTCGTACCCATTTCGGGTAGCTCCGGGGTCCAGCTCGTAGCGGGAACCCCGGCGGTTCTTCCTCTCGAAATATCGACCTCCCCCGCCCCGCAAAACGGTCTATCTTCGGACGGGAACGTTCAAACGCGGGGACGCTTTCGGCGATTTCGCCAAAAACGACGTTTTTCGACTTTTTCGTTTGAAAATTTCGGGTATTTTAAGAGCGCCCGGGGGGTTTTTTTCGGTCGCTTCTCCTAGAGGAGGATTCGCTTTTTCGATTTTCTTTAAGATTCCCTCTCGAGCGGCCCTGCGGGCCGCTCGGCGACTGCGCTTTCCGGGTCCCTGACGGACCCCAAAATTCCAATTTTAGCCACGCCCACCCTTATTGCTTTAATATTATAGACTAGTAAGCGGGTAGATCAATAGGCCCGTAGATCCATAGGCCCGTAGATCCATAGGCCAGTAGTTCAATAGGCCAGTAGTTCAATTGGCCAGTAGTTCCATTGGCCAGTAGTTCAATTGGTCCATGGATCGATATAGACCATAGATCAATATAGACCATAGATCAATAGGGCCCATACATCAATGAATCGCGCAGAAACACGAAACACGTCAAAATACCGTTGAAAGCCAAAAACATGAAAGTACTGGAATAAACGCGAAGAAAAGCGAAAAAACTCGGAAGAATCCGAAGAAACACGAAAGAAACCGAAGTTACACGAAAGAAACCGAAATTACACGAAACAACGCGAGAGAACACGAAAGAACCCCAAGTAACACAAATAATCCAAAGGAACCTGAAAAAGCCGAACGAATACATATAACTTGAAAGCGCACAAAAAAACTCGACGTCACGCGAAACAACCCGGAGAAATACAAAAAAACCGAAAGCGAGTAAAAAAACAAAAGTACTTGTAAATTGCACACCCCCTATATCACCCGAACGTAAACTCATTGTAAATTGAACACCCTGTATTACATTTTATCGAAATCAGCAAAATAACTTGTAAATTGCACACCCCGTATATCACATGATCGCAAATTCATTGTAAATCGCACCTCTGTATGACATTTTACCGAAATTAGCCTCCACACTTGAAAAAACATGATGAAAAATGCATATGGGACACCCTGTATATAATTGATTTGCAGTGGGTGCTTTCATCATAAAAAACAGACCGAAAGAATATCGTTTTAACTCTATCTTTTCAAGTTCGGTGCATTCCACGAAGAAAGAACCTGACCAAACACGGAAAAACGTAAAGAACCCGAAGTAACACGAAATAACGAAAAAATCCAAAGGAACCGAAAAAAACCCCGAAGGAGCACAAAATCACCGAAACCGCGCAAAAGAACTCGAAGGAATGCTAAACACCCTGAGGAGCACAAAAACCGAAAGCGTGCAAAAAATATCAAAAGAACTTTTAAATTGCACACCCTGTATATCAATCGATCGCGAAATCATTGTTAATGGCACACCCTGTATGAGATTTCAATGAATTTAGCTCACTTACGCGGAAATGGACGAAAACTCGAGAAAAACTCTGGTGAATGTCAGCGCTACTCAGATCTGACACCCTGTATAGGAATCGAATATATTTTATCGAATTGAAAACCGAAACACACCGAAGAAACAAAAAAAACTCGAATTTGCGCACAAAAAACCAAAATAACTTGTCAATTGCACACCTCGTATATCACATGATCGCAAATTCATTGTAAATCGTTTACCCTGTATGACATTTTATCGATATTAGATCCCACTCACTAATTGCTTTTTCCATAAAAATTCAGACGGAAAATCTCTCGAAGAAAGAATCTGGTGAAAATCAGTGCTTCCCATGGGCACAGCCTAGATAGCGATTTTTTTAATGCACAACCCCTGTACAGCAATAATGCACAACCCCTGTACAGCAATCCATCGCGATCGGTTCGTTCTTCAAGGACGAAAATGGAATGGCGCGTAAATCGAGCCAAAAATGCCGATTTTCAAACGCATAATTTAGGTATTTTTTGTTCGATTCGCGATCTGTAAGTGGTATCAGGAGATTCGGAATCTCCTGTAGATTCTTATTCGACCACTCGAAAGGCCTAAATAATCTTTCAGCGCCCATATCGAGTGAAAAATCGATGCCGGATTTTGAAAATTGGAGCTCGCGTTCGGCTATCCTCGGAATGGAAACAGAAACTGACATTTAACCTCGCAATGTTGTGAAAATTACCGATTTTCGAATGAAGAATTCACGGTCTTATCTCGCTACTTGGATATGAAAATTGGTACCCAGAGATGGGGAATTTCCTCAAGTTTCGTTTTCTACCCTTGACAGGGCGTTTAGGAACGTGTAGGGCCCGCAGCGAGCGAAAGCATCAGGGTAGTTTTTGACGTTTTGCGGAGTTGGAGAATCCGAAAATTGCCCATTTTCTTACAAATTTTCGTACCCATTTCGGGTAGCTCCGGGGTCCAGCTCGTAGCGGGAACCCCGGCGGTTCTTCCTCTCGAAATATCGACCTCCCCGCCCCGCAAAACGGTCTATCTTCGGACGGGAACGTTCGAACGCGGGGACGCTTTCGGCGATTTCGCCAAAAACGACGTTTTCGACTTTTTCGTTTGAAAATTTCGGGTATTTTAAGAGCGCCCGGGGTTTTTCGGTCGCTTCTCCTGAGGAGGATTCGCTTTTTCGATTTTCTTTAAGATTCCCTCTCGAGCGGCCCTGCAGGCTGCTCAAAGCTTCGCTTTCGGGTCCCTGACGGGACCCCAAAATTCCAATTTTAGCCACGCCCACCCTTATTGCTTTAATATTATAGACTAGTAAGCGGGTAGATCAATAGGCCCGTAGATCCATAGGCCAGTAGTTCAATAGGCCAGTAGTTCAATAGGCCAGTAGTTCAATTGGCCAGTAGTTCCATTGGCCAGTAGTTCAATTGGCCCATGGATCAATATAGACCATAGATCAATATAGACCATAGATCAATAGGGCCCATACATCAATGAAGCGCGCAGAAACACGAAACACGTCAAAATACCCGTTGAAAGCCAAAAAACATGAAAGTACTGAAAAAAACGCGAAGAAAAGCGAAGAAACACGGAGGAATCCGAAGAAACACGAAAGAAACCGAAGTTACACGAAAGAAACCGAAATTGCACGAAACAACGCTAGAGAACACGAAAGAACCCCAAGTAACACAAATAATCCAAAGGAACCTGAAAAAAACCCGAACGAATACATTTAACTTGAAAGCGCACAAAAAAACTCGAAGTCACGCGAAACAACCCGGAGAAATACAAAAAAACCGAAAGCGCGCAATAAAACAAAAGTACTTGTTTATTGCACACCCCGTATATCACCAGATCGTAAACTCATTGTGAATTGCACACCCTGTATGACATTTTATCGAAATTAGCAAAATAACTTGTAAATTGCACACCCCGTATATCACATGATTGCAAATTCATTGTAATTCGCACACCCTGTATGACATTTTACCGAAATTAGCCTCCACACGTGAAAAAACATGATGAAAATGCATATGGGACACCCTGTATATAATTGATTTGCAGTGGGTGCTTTCATCATAAAAAACAAACCGAAAGAATATCGTTTTGACTCTATCGTTTCAAGTTCGGTGCATTTCACGAAGAAAGAACCCGACGAAACACGGAAAAACTTGAAAGAACCCGAAGTACCACGAATGAACGAAAAATATCCAAAGGAACCGAAAAAACCCCGAAGGAGCATAAAATCACCGAAAGCGCGCAAAAAAACTCGAAGGAAAGCTTGAAACCCCGAGGGAGCACAAAAAACCGAATGCGTGCAAAAATAATGAAAGAACTTTTAAATTGCACACCCTGTATATCAATCGATCGTGAAATCATTGTTAATGGCACACCCTGTATGAGATTTCATTGAATTTAGCTCACTTACGCGGAAATGGACGAAAACTCGAGAAAAACTCTGGTGAATGTCAGCGCTACTGAGATCTGACACCCTGTATATGAATCGAATATATTTTATCGAATTCAGAACTGAAACACACCGAAGAAACACGAAAACTCGAATTTGCGCACAAAAACCAAAATAACTTGTCAATTGCATACCTCGTATATCATGATCGCAAATTCATTGTAAATCGTTTACCCTATATGACATTTTATCGAAATTAGATCCCACTCACTAATTGCTTTTTCCATAAAAATTCAGACGGAAAATCTCTCGAAGAAAGAATCTGGTGAAAATCAGCGCTTCCCCATGGGCACAGCCTAGATAGCGATTATTTTAATGCACAACCCCTGTACCACCGCAATAATGCACGACCCTGTACAGCAATCCATCGCGATCGGTTCGTTCTTCAAGGACGAAAATGGAATGGCGCGTAAATCGAGCCAAAAATGCCGATTTTCAAACGCATAATTTAGGCATTTTTGTTGGGATTCCCGAAATGTGAAAGGTATCTGGAGATTCGGAATTTCCGTAGATTCTTATTCGACCGCTGGAAAGGCCTGAAAAATCTTATACCGCCGAAATCGAGCGAAAAATCGATGCCGGATTTTGAAAATTGGAGCTCGCGTTCGGCTATCCTCGGAATGGAAACAGAAATTGACATTTCTCCTCGCGATATTGTGAAAATTACCGAACTTCGAACGAAGAATTCACGGCCTTATCTCGCTGCTTGGATATAAAAATTGGTACCCGGAGATGGGGAATTTCCTCAAGTTTCGTTTTCTACCCTGGACAGGGCGTTTAGGGACGTGTAGAGCCCGCAGCGAGCGAAAGCATCATAGGGGTTTTTGACGTTTTGCGGAGTTGGAGAATCCGAAAATTGCCCATTTTCTTACCAAATTTTCGTACCCATCCCGGGTAGCTCAGGGGTCCAGCTCGTAGCGGGAACCCCGGCGGTTCTTCCTCTCGAAATAGCGACCTCCCCCGCCCCGCAAAACGGTCTATCTTCGGACGGGAACGTTCGAACGCGGGGACGCTTTCGGCGATTTCGCCAAAAACGACGTTTTTCGACTTTTTCGTTTGAAAATTTCGGGTATTTTAAGAGCGCCTGGGGGCTCTCGGGGTCGCTTCTCCTAGAAGAGGATACGCCCTTTCGATCTGTTTTAAGATTCCTCTCGAGCGGCCCTGCAGGCTGCGGGCTCGGCTATGCCTCATGTCCCTAACGGGACCCGAAAATTCCAATTTTAACCACGCCCACCCTTATTGCTTTAATATTATAGATTATGATTTCTATATGTTGAGAGTCTCTGAAGCATTGTTTCTCATATAGGGTGTTGAATTATGAAGAATTGGAGTCCGCACTGCAGCATATTGAATCAAATTTATTGTTGATTATCAAAAAACTGACTTATATGTCAATACACTATCAATTAAAAGTATCACAGATATCTATTTTTAATGTTCCAGAAAACGCAGTTTCATGCCAAAGAAATCAGAATTTTTACATTCTTTGTCGCAATTTCAACAATCCAAAAAACTAAAAAATTAAAGAATATATTTTTAATGGGATAATGTTTTCTGGGACATTGAAAGAAGGTATAGATTTTTATTGAAACTGTAGTGGCATATAAGTCAGTTTTTTAGAGAATTAATCTATTTAATTTACTTTTCAAATAAGATTAGTTGAATTATCCTTTTTACTATCCTTTTTACTATGATTAGTGGCATCGGCACAGATTTCTACCCGAATAAATTTGGTGTGAAAATATGCTACGCTAATGCTATTTTCAAAGTCGAAATCATTCTTGTAATAAATGATATTTCGAAAGAAAATAGTGTCTTGAGTTTTTCACCTTCGATAAATACTACGAAAGCTTTCAAAATGATCTAGTCACAGATTGAGGCAGCTTAGACGTCTTCCCCCATTTTTGACATTTACTTATTCAATTAAGTACTTAGTTTTTACGAAATTGAGCTCAACTGCTTATTTTACAAAATATCTGGGACTGTGAATTTCACACTAAAGCGAACAATGCATCACATCAGTAGTCACGAACGTCAGAGAGCGAAAACGGTAGAAATACTTTGAGCAAATCTGTAGATTCCAACTGAAAAATTGTAAACGAGGAAAACCATATTCTTAAATAAACTTCATTCATTACTGGTTCAAATGGTGGGAATTCAAATAGATGTGAAATAAAACGAAAATTCGAACTAGACTAGAATTATTTATTGCACAAAATTTTCTGTACTCTTTTTCACAACATCATATCACTGATTAAAATGGATATTACACCATAATAAAAGAAGATTGATAAGCTCTTTTAAAATATTGTAAACAAACGAATATTTTCACCAAAACGTTAGACCAAACTGCCGTTCCCAATTGGGAATTTTTAAGCCAGATGTTCTTGTGCATATTTTTTATGACCCATCAATTTTAGCACTCTTCGGAATTTCCATTGGCAAATTTGTTGATTATTTGGAAAGTTTGTGAAACGTTCAATTGGGCCCTAAGCTCACGGAGATATTTAAATACACAAAACCAGGGTTCAATAACTACCTTATCAGTGGCACCCGGTGGGTAACCGGTAGTTGTAAAATTCGAAAGTTATGGCAATCCTTGAAAAACATCCCTCATTTTTGCGTGCTTGTTTCTAGGGGAACAGCGAGCTATCGCTTTACCCAAATGTCTCAATCGATTGGGTTTGACTTCCTGATGAAGAACATTTGAGTATGTCCGGACGCGGGCCCTCCGGCTGTTTACTCTCTATCTTCCGAAGTAGATGACCTAGAGTCCTAGAGTTTTCATAATTTCAAAATAGGTTGATTGTCCAAATATTTCGGTCAAGTTCGTTATTGGGCCAAATCCATCGAATAGTTTAGCATTTGAAAGTTGATTTTCGCAATAATTCCTAAAATATTCATCCGATCAATTCGTACCTTGGAAGATTTCGAAATAAAAGGGTTGGCCAAATTTCGAAGGAATCGATACGGTAGAAAATTCTTAAAACATTCCCAAAAACATTTTTTTCAATACTCGATATCTTATCAGATATTCCTTCGAAATCAACAAGAATTCGTACATAAATCGAGATTACCGATAATTTGTATGCCCCAGAATTTTACCGTCGTAGCTGAGTTTTTGAATAAAACAAACCAGTTCTAGTGTGAGATTCAAACCCGGGAGGGTGGAAAAACATTAATATTAGGTAGTAGGTAATGCAAATGTCAAAAATGAATCTACTTCAATAAATAATTCGAAGTGACATTTTTCAACTACATTGGAATGCGAAAAGCACTAACGTATTGTCACTCTAATCCCAATCAGAATATCTAAAGCATTAAAAAGCATTGGCGTGTCAAGATTTTTTTACTAATAAGGAATAATGCATAATTTTGGTGCTCCAGAAAAACTGAAAACTTCATATTTCTTGGGCACTGAAAGCACTTCTAGGGATGTAAAATTCATTTGCCAGGACATTTTGACATTTTCAAGCATAAAGCTCACCCAAATTATCTTCTGAGTAACCATACTTGTGGGTAATATTCCACTGGACTAATAAATAATATTGAACAAGCACTCAAGGGAAAGGAAAAACCAAATTCCAGATGCTCATAACTACTGAACTATCCAACGGATTTGGCCCAATTACGAACTTGATCGAGATATTTGAGATATTTCGACAATCAACATATTGTGTAAATATGAAAACTCAAGGTCATCTCCTTCGGAAGATAGAGAGTAAACGGCTGGCCGGCCGGCAGAGTTTTCAAGTTTGAGCACGGCTTCTTTAGCAGGAAGTCGAACCCAATCCTCAATTGAGACCATTTTCAAAAATTACAAGCGTTTTGGCTAAACCATAGCATGCTGGTCCACTTGGAATAAGTGCGCAAAAAAAATCATTGCCTCAATACTAAACATGCAAATTTTAACCTGATCCCTTTTCCAAAAACGACTACCAAATAGGCCATCCCCGTGAATCGCCCTGTCTATGCTTGATAAGCAAAATATAAATATATACACCTAATTTTTTTCAGTACCTTTTGGCGCGCTTATTCCTAGTGGAACAGCGTGCTATCGTTTTGCCCAAAGGTCTGTAATTTTCGAATATCGAGCCGAAAATGGCCTCAATCGATTGGGTTTGACTTCCTGATGAAGAATTCGAGGTCAAACTTGAGTATGTCCGGCTCGCCGGCCCTCCGGCCGTATACTCTCTATCTTCCGAAGGAAGGGACCTAGAGTTTTCATTTTTTCAGAATAGGTCGAGTGTCCAAATATCTCGGTCAAGTTCGTTATTGGGCCAAATCCATCGAATAGTTTAGCAGTTAATAACATTAATTTCTTGAATATTCATCCTATCAATTCCTAACTTAGAGAATGTCTAGATAGCGTTAAAAGGAAGGAGTGTGCCAAATTTCGAGAAAATCGTCACTGGAGAAAATTTTTTAAAAATTCCCAAAATGTTTTTTTTTTCAATACACGATATCTCATAAGTTATTCGTCAGATCACAACAATTTAGGGCATTTATGCAGGGTATAGGTACCTAAAATATTTTAAAATTTCATCATCATAGCGTACAATCTCCAGAAGATAAAAGAGTTTTTCTGAAAATGAAGTCACAGATTATATTTCTATCTATGAATTCACATCATATCAACTATAAATCTCTATGAGGGTGGTTTTAATTTAATGACAAGTTGTCATAATGAGTGAATATTGAGCCGAAAATGAAACTAATTCTGTGGGTTCATGACAAACATGTCTAAAATACTGGTGTGTGCAGTTGTCATATTTTGAATGGAAATATCATTATGAATTTTGCAACAAGAGGACTATTTTTTTCCCAAATGTCTGTTATTTCTGAATATCGAGCTGAAAATGATCGCCATCGGTTGGATTTTACTCGTGATGAAGAAACGGTGGTCCAATTTGAAAATGTTTGGCTGAATATTCTCTATCTTCCAAAAGAGATGAGATAGAGATTCCATTTTAATAGAATTAGTTTATTATCCAAATATAAGTCAAGTTAGTTATTGGGCCAGACCTGTCCGATAGCTCAGCAATTATGAATCTGAAATTCGGTTATAATTGATGACACTCAACTACAACAACTTATATATGGTATAGAAATGTGGAAAGAATGCCAGATCGAAGAATTTGCTGAACTGTAAGTTCACTCAATTTCCATTTAAGATATATGTTTATTGATTCTTTCACACTCATTAGGCTGGCTGATTTTGAATCGCACTCTTTTTAAGTCTGAGAAAAGACTTTAGAACAAGCGCGTAAAGCTCCTGATCTCACGTCAGTGCTTTCCACATTTTTTCAGTAATGTGTTCTCGCTTATAAAATAATTGGTCCTCGATTATTAATTCAACTTTATGCATTGATTAGGAACAGCCATTCAGATTCAGATCGACGAATAAGATTAACTAGTACCAGAATGTAAATTGAATGCATGCGTTTCACAAAACAAATAAAATGGCTTTGAGTTTTTCCCAGTCTCGAAATCATAATTTTAGATATGTCGATGAAGCTAAAGAGTTCTCATTTCAATCAAACAACATTACATAAAATAGTTCCCACTAAAGTGCTTAGTGCTTAGTGCTCGAAATATTCAATTACTTTTGCAAAAGTGCTCGGTAATCCGGAGCCTTCTGTCGAAAGCGGTGCTTAGAACTCGAGACTCGAAGCCGTTTTTTTCGAGTGCTTAGGCTTAGTGCTCGAAGCACTTTTTCGGTGCTTAGCACAGCTCTGGTGACATCCCTATTCAACCAATTTGAAAGCAATAAAAATATGCATATATATAACACCACTAGTTACATTCCAATGTTTCATACAATTCCGTATCACACACTTAAATGATATTGAATACCATTTCGCATCAGTAAAAAATAAAATTATAATGAAAATATATACCATAAAACTATACGATATAAAAATATTAAAATCCTAAATGATATGTATACCATTTCGCTGTCGAAAGTAAATAAAAGTGTATTAAGAATTTAACTACAAAGGGATAACATGTTACAATATTAAAATCTTAAATGATAAGAAATACTATTTCGCATCAGAGAAAATAAAAGTACATTGAATATATATTATAACTTTAAAATTTAAAATCACTGAAAAGGAACTTGTGCGGGTGCAAAATTAGATTAATAACAATCACTCGCTTAATAAGAGAGAATCGCACTTCCTGAGTCGCTGGTTATACTATAACAGTAGATCCAAAATTATCTTTGGTAGAAAAGATGTTTGCAAGGTGAATAATAACAAGTTTGTAGTTATACCTGATAGAATTATGTATTCACAGATGAGAATAGTTACACAATGTTCGGCACTTGAGTTTACACTCACAGAAAGAGTTTTTAGGTATCTATAATAACCAAGGATTTGAACTTCTTTGCTCAATCTTGGGCACTTCAGGTAATGCTAAACAATAAAGAGATCTGACCTTATTTGTTATTTTGGAAATCACAACAGCTCTGCTCTAATCGTCTAGGTAGACTTCGTAAAGTAAGATGCAGGCACTTTGGATAAAGCTTCCCAAACTTCCACTGATGAATTGTGCCTTGGCGATATGTAATTGCGTCACAGGTTCACAACCTTTTTTTACGTAGAGAATTTCAACTGAGTAATTCACATACACAATGAACTAGGGTAGCTAACTGACCCGATTTCTGCTATTAATATATGCGTAAACAAGGTGCTTTGTCCGCAACGTTGTGTGCAGATTCTGCATTGTGAGTTGCTGACATACAAAATGGTCTATTTTCCTTCGTTTTAATAATTTACGCGCGCCCATATGTTGAACATATGATTTGCATATTTCGAAGAACAATTAAGATGAGATTTGGATTTTCTTTGTGAAACACACGTTTTTCCGCATTTCCTTGATTTATTTCGCCATTGTGAAATACGCATACTTTTTGGACATTTTTCGCATATTTGTTAATACCTGCATTGTGTTTTTGGTTTGATAGTGCACGAAACAGTGACACTCGCAGAATTCTTAGTTTATTTCGCTTGCATAGTGTTTTCTCTCATCAATCGACATAGACATCAAATTGTGTTAGAACAGACAAATATAGTGACTTCACTTGAAGTGACAAGAACTGCCATCGGCGCATGGAAGAAGTGGTATCTGCATTCGAGGGATACCTCAAGAAGCCTGCCAGGATAAGGAAGCCCCATTCTGTTCGGCAACCGGTAAGACTTTTTATATTCAGTATCTTACTGTTGTGGAATCTGTAGTTGTGATCTGCGTACGCAACATCCAATAAATAAAATATACAGTCCTAACTAGCTCTACGAAATTAAACATAGCATAAAGCCCCTACACAAGGCATTCATAAATGTATAAGGATGGAAAAGTTAGTATCTTCAATGTTCTGAATGCACCTGAACAGTCATCTCTGTATCCCAGACCAGCCACTATTCTCACCGCCCTCCTTGAAGTCTGAATATTGCGCTCCCTACCTGAGCAGTTCCCCAAATCAAAACACAATACCGCAAATGACATTCGATAAGGCTGTGCTGGCAGCTTTTATCACCTTCCTGGACATTATGTTCTCTAAGTTACGCAGTAGAAAAATATTTCTAGTTATTTTTGCTGCCGTCTCATTGACATGAGAGATCGAAGTAATGTGATTGTGATCGTAGTAAGTTTGGAGTCCAGATATATTCCCAGAAATTTTACTGGCTCTTTGGTTCTGTGGTCCCCAGAGTCTCTCAAAGTGAACAACATGGTGTCTGTCTCATCATTATTACACACAAGCTTGTTTGTTGCAAACCATTCCTTGGCTTTATATTCTGCTCCACATGCAAGATGTTGAACTTCCTGCAGCTCTTTACGTTTCACTGTAATTCCCGAGTCGTCGGGCCACAAAAGATGTTCATAGCCCGCTATAAAAGAAGAAAAATCATTCATTAAGATTATGAATAATAGGGGGCCTAATATGGAGCCCTGCGGCACCCCAAGACTCACCGGGTCCTCTGTTGGCCACGCATCATTGCAGAAAACTCTCTGGGTTCTGTTGGAGGAGTGGAACTGAATGAGTCTGAGACCAACTTCATCAAGGCCATATTTTGACAGCTTACAAACAAGTACCCGCGGATCCACACAGTCAAAAGCTCGACTTAGGTCCAAGAAAACAGACAATGAAAATAGGCCTCCCTCAAAGCAGTCTAGCGTATACTCTACAAAGCGCATTATAGCGTCACATGTACTTGACTGCAAAATTGTTGATGCAAAATTCGCTCAAAAATCTTAGAAAATACGGGAAGCACAGAAATTGATCTATAATTCTTTTTTTCTGTCTTATCACCCTTTTTGTGTATGGGGATCACCTTCGCTACCTTCAGACTGTCAGGGAAACCCCTCCTAACACATCGGATTATCACCTTTGTAAGGAGAATCACTACATGATTTATATTCTCCTTTAAGAGCACCATTGAAAGACCATAATAGTCCTTTGATTTACTCCCTTGAAGGTATATTGTATCTCTTATGTTATTAAATGATACTTCCTGAACCCAAAAACTGCCCGCATGACGGATATTGTCATCCAAGGATATTCCAGCATCAACATCAGGCCAACCATTCACCAATTCCTGAATGAAATGAAATAGGAATTAAACTCTTGAGGGCTCAAAGGCACAGATGAATCAATACCCGACCGTCTCTAACTGTTTATAATTTTCCACAATTTTTGCTAGGATTATTTGAGTTCAAGATGAAAATGTTATTGGCAGTTGTAATGAGCTGAGCGCAGAGCCTTCCTGTATACACAAATGTGCCTTATTCTTAAACCTCTTCATGTCGTCAGTCTTGTAGTGTCTGTACATATCATTTAACAGCCCTCATATTCTCCCTAAACTTGTGTAGCTCAGTTGAGAACCATTTCATCCCTGAGTCGCAAGTTCTAGTTTTCATATAAACCTCTGAAAAGACTCATGATATATTTCTTTGAAACGATTATGAAAAGTTTCAAAGCAATCTTTGGCGGACAAAGACAAATCATCTACAAAGGTCCAATCCTGCACACTTAACAAACTATGCATTCTCTGATAACCTTTCAGCGTTAAGGGTCTGCATTTGCTATTTGAAAGTGAGGTGGTAGGCATTATAGGCTTAGGGATATTAACGCATTGTGCATCATGGTCAGAAAAATCTATTCTGGGTATAGAACTTACCAGTGCCAGATTTCTCACAAAGATATTATCTAAACAATTATTACCTCTAGTCGGTACATATATTGTTTGCTCTAATCCATAATATTTAAAAACCTCTAACAGTAGTTCGGTATTCCTATCCAGTACGTAATTCTCACACATACTAAAACACACATTAAAATCACCTGCAATAGCAAGATCGTTATACATAGACACAAGCCAATAGTAGAAATGTTATCGAAAAACGTAGAAAAGCACTGACGCGAGTTCAGGAACTTTGACTCGGTTGTTCTTTTCCAGGACTCTCGAATAGTGTGATACCAAAACAACCGCCATAATAAATTTAAAAGAATAAATGAACGTATATATATCTTAATTAAAAATAAGAACTCACAGCTTCGCTTCAGTTTTATTCGAAGTCCAAGCTTCCTTTTATTGAAAACTGCATCAAAATATAGCATTTCTTCCTCATCGAAACTCATTTCGCAATTGATATTTTCTTGTTATTTAAAATACTTTCTACAAGCCCAATTCACGAAAATATCATCTGCTGCTAAATTTATCTTCAGAATCATTATGATTCAACAAATTAATGAGTGACAAAATCTTTTGACATATTTACGAACATATATAATCGTAATTTAGTTTTTTTATCGAATGAAAATTTTCACTCATTGAAGTGCAGAACTTATAGCTTCTTGAAATCAGATGGTACAAATCTGTGAATCAAGTATGTTCGTACTGATTAAATTTCAAAGGTTGAGATAATGCTTTCTTGCCTTGGTTTTACGGCTGCATTGCCCTGAAAAAGCCAATAAGCAGAAACAAAGTAACAATTCCTATTTTTGCTTCTATATAATTTTCTGGCGGAACTCAAATATCCAGATCGATCATCTTCTACAATTGAATTTTTCCTTTAGGTTTGTTGGTTGCTCGAATTGGTTTCTCTTGAAAACCAACTAAATGTATGTATATCACCACCATCCAAAATCTTGTCTTTTAGAATAATACCGAATACTGGGCGAGTCTTTGACTACTACATTATGTTTAACTATTGATTTCGAGATTAAAAGATACCTTTTTTTTGAGATTTAGCTCCGTACAGACACAGTATGTTAAAATTGAACTTGATTTCTGCTTATATACTGTAGTGAATACTCCAAATGAATTCAATTTATGAAGTAAGTTTCAAATAAATGGGACACATATTTCAGATTCAACATACTTGCTTCATCCTCTAAGATCATGTAGTTATTACATCACGAACTCGTAAAATTATCAAAACCTCCACATCTACCGTCCTGAAATGCACCGATGCATTCGATGTCGAATGATTTGGAATTTGGAAAAAAAAGAGAAAATTGCTCTTCTTCCTAGACCCGACCTGACCGGAGAAAAATCATTGAGCTGAAATAATTACTCGTTGGCACAATTTTTCTATTTTGAAATCATTAGGATTATTGAAAATGGCAGAACAATAGAATTTTTTGTTAATAGTGAATTAAACGTAAATATTTCTTCCGTTTTCAATGCGATAGCATAACACTTAATTTGTCTATTTGGATATGTTTTCAAAAATTTTGATTTTTTGAAATCCGAATAAATTTGCTATCATTAGGTGGAGTATGATGTACATAGAGTATAGAATTATTATTATTTTATATTGAATTATTAATATATTATATTCTGTGGTATAATACAACAAGCGAACTACTAACATGGATGCGAAATTTGATCTACCGAATTCAAAAATGATGTTTCTGAATCAATTCTGAAACTCAATCAATCGATACTTACTATTTGCTATGTTATTTGACCAGTTAAAATTGCTGAGTATGCAATACTGAATACTTATATAGATTTAATTTTATACTCTATGCTCCCTTCTATGATAAAATACTCAAGCTTCAAACTCAAGAAATTGTTTCTTTCAAACCAATAGTTATAAATGTCTACAAAGTCCAAGTATTTGAACTTCTTTGCTCAGTCTTGGGCACTTCTGGTAAGACTAGACAATAGAAAGATCTGACCGAGGATCTGACCTTATTTTCCTGATATGAAATTTACCACAGCTCTGCTTCAATCGTTGAAGGTACAAAATAAGGTGCAGGTACCTTGGATGAAACTTTCACTAACAAATTGTGACTTGGCAATATGCAACTGCTTCACAGATTCACAAATCACAACTTTCTTGTTTCACTTGGGAGGACTGCAGCTGAATAACTCAGATTCACAATGTACTAGGGTATCTAACTGACCCAACTTGAGAAAAATTTATAAGAGAGAGATGATATTAAACTACGAGAAACTTTTAGAGTTTACACCTTGTTCGCTGCTGAAAACTAACTGGTAAAGTAGAACTTACTGGTAGAACTGATCACACTGGTGGTCAAACTAGAACTCTACTGAGAGAGGGTTCTTAAATAATTGAGAGAAGTCGGACGTATCGAAAGTACCTGTTCAGCTTAAGGGATTCCCAAAATTCCGTCCGATAGAAAGCATTCTTGGAAGTAACGGCCGCAGCCCTAAATTCCAAGAACTGTCCTTTGTTGCGAGAATATCGCAACCCTTATGAAATTCATTTCCAAAGAGAATTCATAACTTTTATTATTACTCTGATCTTATTCAGGTGAAACGAGTAAACAACATACATATTGAAGTTTCTTCTAGTTTTTGAGGTAGCAAAATAATGATAAGATATCATTTGAATTTCATAATCTGTCACCAGAGGGGTTGAAGTTGCTTAAAAAAAAATTTCCAAAAATGTTTTCACAATACAATTCATGACCTCTTTTGTAATTTTATTCTATGAATTATTAAAACAAAAGAATTTACAGATTCATAATAGGACATAAAATCTTTGATAGTTAGGGAAAATAAAAAACATGCAAATAGTGTTGATTTGAGGATCCAAAGAATTGGCAAGACTCAGCGCATTGGGAAACTTAATATTAGATATGAGTTTTTTTTATGAAATGTTCAATTAAATTGAAAATCACTAACTATGGAATTTGGTATGATTTTCTGATGGAAGGATCACTTGGAAGAAAAGTTATGTGGCATTTTCCAAAGAGCAATATAAATGTTTTTATATCATATAAATATTACACTTTGGAGCCCTAAACAGGAACAGGGTGCATAAACAAGTATGTCTCTACAATTTTATGGAATGTCATACGGCAAAAGCTGAATTTTCATGTTATCTGGAAAGGAACCCAGTGATGGCTTAGCTATACTTATATCGCTTATAACATTGTAACGGGGCAGAATTGGAAAAAGTGGTAAAGTAATAAATTGTTTTTTTTTCGGTTCAATAAGCAGTAGTTACAATTAACGCACTGGTAAAAGACTAACCCTGTATATTTGAGTCCAAATTGCAAAAAAACGATGATTCTTTGGAATCGATTATCCTTAAACTTCAATAGAAACCTAAGGAGAATGAATCATCTCCTATAGATATAGCGGAACATGAAAATTTCCGATTTTGGGCAAACCCCACATCTTTTCTTGGCTTTGATCTACGATTGTTGATCCGA
>JARTUT010002192.1:600000-837277 GCA_030674115.1 Micraspis discolor | reverse complement strand
CAATAGAATACATTCTGATGTTGATTTGAATTTTTCATGTGAAAGACTCAATTATTCTGGTGAAAGGTTTTATTTTGACATGAATTCTAAAAAAAATTAAAATTCGGTAGAGATATTACCTTTTCGGTTGGTATATTTGAAGATTCAAATAGGTAGAAATACTGATAAATAGGTAGCATCGGCAATAAGGTGAGATAAGTCTATGTTCATAACGGATTACACAATATAAATTAGTCCGTGCGTATAAAATTAACGGTTCTCCCTTTTAGACCTCATGCTTCCTACTGTTATTCTATACTCTGTGCTATTCCCTAACTCAAGTTGCTATGGGTAGCAACCGAAAATATGATAGTTGTTATCTTTAAGGTCAGCTGTTAAGCGCGAAATCGGTAGTCACTGTTCACACACATTGCTATGTATATCTAGTGGCTGTGCGTAGTGGTTTAGGTACTGCTTTATAGGTGGTATTATACAGGGGGGTGCAACGAACGATGGAAATCGAGAAACACATGCGACGTACGTCCCCACCCCAATTGTCAATGCGAAATGTCAAAAGCGTATGTCTTCACTAACTACATATCATAGGTGGAAAAAACATTGATGTTTAATTAAATCTGTCTGTTTTCGTCGTGATGTAGTGTTCTATTGAATATTCATTCGTATCAAGTAAATAATTATTGATTAATGTTTTTTTCAGCTATTGCCGGATGTTCAATAGTCAGGTAAAGTAATAAAAGAGGATTTGCTTGCATAAATTCTAATAAGATTGAAAAAAAATTTAATTCTGCAAATTTTTGAGTTGGCGTACATTATTATAATATCAAATTTTAAAAATGTCCATTTTGTCTGCTTCATCATTTCGTAAAGAAATTAAATATTCATGCAAGTATCCTTCATGCAGAAATTCTTATTATTCGAACCCTCCATCTGATTTTCAAAACAAAAAATGTTTCCATTTTCCCAATGATCCTCTTCTTTCAAATATTTGGAAAGATAAATGCAAAATAAGCCCTACAAAAAATGTTTTAAATTATCGTATTTGTAATGATCATGTTTCAAACGATGATATTTCAGGTCCTTCTATGCATCGCTTTTTGACTAACAATGCAGTATCTAAATCACCTCCTAAGGTTATTCCGAATGTTAACATCAACAACTTGCAGCCAAGACTTTTATTGCCTGAGAAACCATCAGAAGTTAACATTTCTTCTGATCAAAATTGCCTTTCTATTGTATATTCAACTAATGATCCATCTTGTAGTCTATTATCTGCTACATCATTCTTGGTATGGGATAATTCCAGGGAAACTGAAACCCTGATTTCAAATCAGCGCTGCTCAAATTTGTCTATTCCCAAATATTGCAATAATGGACCGTCAACATCGAATGATGATCTCCATTCCCCAGAATCATACTCCTAAATTTCTACTTGTTCCAAGGCAGCTCCTGAAATGGATCCATATGCGTTCCTTCATGAAAAAACTGGTATTCTTGGTAGAGTAGGTTTGAATATTTCCGAATTATCACCTGAGCAAATGACTATGTACAAAATTCATAGAAATTCTTCTTCAAAATTATCTAAATTAGAATCTTTATTGAAAAATCAAAAAGCTACATAAGTGTTCTGAAAAATTTGTATAATGATGGAAGGTTTTAATTAATAGAAAAAATTTAAATAATGTTACAAAAGAATTAATTCGTTAAGTCTCAATTGAGAAATTTTGATAAAAGTCCAAATAATGGTAGATGGACTTCTCCAGATAAAGCTTTTGCTCTTTCAATTTACAAAAGAAGTCCTAAATTATATATTTAATTGAGAGCGTTTTTCAGTTGCCATCCATAAGAACCCTCAAAAACATTTTAAGTTGAGTGCCTTTTGATGGAGGAATAATAAAACCTGTCTTGGAACATTTAAAACTTCAAGCTGAAAATATGGATGAGATTGATCGTTGCTGTACCCTCAAGTTTGATGAGATGACTCTAAGCAGTGGGCTGCATTATAAGGCGACAAAACAACGGATTCGTTGATTTAGGTCCACTGTGAGAAAATAATTAATTTTTTTTTACTTTGTGATATTACATGTAACTATCGAATAAAACAGTGATTACGAATTATTTGGTTTTTTTTTTTTCGAGTTTTTCATATTAATTTATTTCAAAATATGCCTCGGCTAAGAGGAGCGCTATCGAAACCATAAAATAAAATATTAAAACCACAGAATATTGAAAACCTAACCTCTAATTCCGTAAAATAGATAGCAAGCCTCCTTCCCCTTAAATCAGGAATGGAATTTCCCCACCCGAATTGTCAATTCAAACGTCAACGGTGTTTCCGAGAATTAGTACGCCGGTTGCATTTCTTATAAGTATTTGATGTTCTGTGGTATTATAGGTAGGTATTACAGGTGGTGATAACCACTTGTATCGGGTACTGACTGAAATGTTTTTTTTATACGACCAATTAAATATTTCAAACGGATAAGAATGGCATTTTTAGTTCAGAGAGAATTTTATTGTTTCAGAAATTAGTACCTACTAATATTCTTTTTTGCAAGAACCTCTTTCATCATCTGGGCACTGCTGGGTTCTGCATCGACCACCACTTGTTAAAATCAACCTTTATCAAAAAGTATATTTACAAACTCTTGACTGAATCATGCATTATAAATTCTAATTCCTCAAACTTCCATGCATCTGAATACTCAACAATCTTAAACCAATGGCATAGAATAAAAAATATTTGAAAATGTTAATGAACGTATTACTGTTTCAAGTTCGCATCCAGATTATCTCGATGCTCTTTCATGAATAATAAAGCCAAATCTCTTTTTATACAGGATCCCCTTCGGTTGAAATCTTACCTATTAAATTAAGACATATGTTTCGGCGTACAGTGAACCTTTTTCAAGATTATACCCTATAAAGACGGACAATCACATAACCAGATCATTAAGTGCTTTTTAACATTTCATGAAAACCCACCAGTCCAACAATTCATCCTAAAACTAAGTAAAATTAAACTCAGATTTATCGTTGTGAATGCTGTCAATTAGAATTGTCTTGTAATTACTTCGTTGATCATGAAGGTTTCTAATTTATCATTTGAAATGTCATCTGTGCATATGTGAGAACATTGTTAAAGAATTTTAATTGATTCATTTTGATGTTTCATGAATATAGTCACAGATGTCACTTCCATAGAAGTTCAATATTATTTAAGAATTCTATGCTATGGTAAATTTTTGATAGATTTTTCAGGTCGATTCTATAATCAATTTCAAGCGAAAGACCGATCATTGTTAGTCATCGTTTTGGTCCTTTTAGCGGTCATTTCATCACATTCATTGCCATAAGCAATGACCACTAGAAAGACCAGAATAATGAGCCGTCTTTCGCTTGAAATAGACTTATCATTTCTAGTGATTTTCTTATTGAATATATATCATTTCTTGAAAGGTTCTTATTTTGAGTTGGTTTCCGTATGCAAAATTTTAAAATTGTCTAGGTCAAACCTATGGTCGTTTTCTCGTTCGTGCTTTTTAAGGGCTGTAGAATTTTTTGAATATTTATGGCCGTTAATCCTGTCTTTAATGTATTGTGTTGTTTGTCTACACAAAAACAATATCCCACTAAGACCAACTGTTAGCTGTATTCAAACTCCCACCCATTTGAAATGGCTGTTATTCATAAAACCTTTCACCTGCCACAATTATTCAAAGAACCGTCTCATTTTGACAGAATCAGTTTATAATTCACTATGAAGATGATACTATGTGTCGAAACAACTGTAAGCAAAAACATCAAGAAATGATTAAAATTGGAAAATTTAATTTGGTATATTACCATTCCCTAATCTTTAACGTTTGTACAAATTCTTGTTAGTATAGAATTTGGCAGTGCTTCTTGAGATCATGTGCAAGCGCTGTCTTTATAAGAATATCTTGGTCAGCATTCATTGACAAAACGAGTGCCTCGCAAAATTTTATGATGGCCTTCAATTCAGAATATCGGAAACATTCCATACGCCATTTGTATTATTTAACTAGAAATACGATTGCGATGAAGCGAAAATCAGCATTTCTTCACGCGAAAATGTCACATCACATAATCGGTGTTGAAATTGATGTTTTATTGTTCTGGACTGTGTGATTCTTTAGCGAAATTTCAATGCCACAATAACAATACTAGTAGTCCTCTAAACGGGTCGTTGACATTTAGTAACCTGTTGGATGAGTATCATACCGCTCTCTGGGTTCTATAAAAAGAAATCAAGGATCCACTTCCCATTTTCTGAGGAATAGTTTCAATAGTCCTCTGTATGAAGATTGTAAAATGAATGGGAGTGATTCCTTGGCAAAAAATTCAGAAAAGCACTGACTTGAGGTCAGAAGCGTTAGCGTGCTTTTACTAGAGTTATCTACTCAAAGTTTTTCTTAAGTTTTGTTCCAAGCTCAAATTTTCGTTTCCTGAAAACCAACGTCAGTGCTCTTATAAATTATGACAACGAGTACATTATTTCATCGCAATAATTTTCCCCCATGTTAAAGTTTGACCGATGTCATTCGAATACGTATCTATGAGAGCATCGATCATTGACATTTTTGAAGGACTTTTTGATATTTCTCTTTTCTGGTGAAGGAAAACTACGGCAATGCAATTGGATAATATCTAAGATATCAATAACCCCATACATGCACAACTTTTTTTCAAATACTTCCAATATTTTATGAGGTTAAAATATTGAAAAAAATTTTCAAATATCTTCCAAGTAACAATTTGATAGGATCGATATTTCAGGAGTTATAAAGGAAACCAAATTTCATTATACGGATTTGATCCGATAACGAACTTGATCGATATATTTGCACAGTTAATCTATTCTAAAAATATGAAAACTCTAGCTCATCTCCTTCGGATGACAGATAGTATACGGCCAGCCGGACGATCCCAACTGAAGTTTGACTCTTTATTCTTCGTCAGGAAGTCAAACCCAATCGATTGAGACCATTTTCGATATTTGAAAATAACAGACACTTACGAAAACGATAGCACGATGTTCTACTAGAACAAACTCTCAAAAACATAGAAAAGCAATTATGTGATGAACTACAATATTTTGTTCCCAGATTATGATATTGCATATAGATTGATATATCAGGTATACCGGTTTGAAATGAGCGTTTTTTTTCGTGAAAATTAAATATTAATGAGAAAGTAAAGAACTTTTCATTCAAAGTATTGGCTATTGTTTTCTACACATTTTGGCCACCTTTCTGGCAATTTGTGGATACCAAGCCAACAAAATTGTTTGCCTTTTAAAGCAAACCAACACAATTTTCGACCTGCTTGTAGGTATGAAAGTGCTGCTCAGCCAATGCGTGTCCCATCGATGAAATCAAATGGTAGTCGGAAGGAGCCAAGTCTGGTGAATACTGCGCGTGTGGTAGCAGCTCTCAGATTGTATCCTGAGTCGGTTTCGCTTTATGTGCAGGTGCATTGTCATGGAGCAAAATTACCTTGCCGTATCTTCTGGCCCATTCTGATTGTTTCTCGATCAATACATGGTTCAAATTGATCATTTGTTGTCGGTAGAGATCAGTAAGGTTCCGGTGGCAATTGAGGCCCACCTAAAAGAATATTGCTTTAAATCTCAGTATAATGCGTATAGGATATCAAAAACATATTGTTTACATAGCTGGCACATGTTGCTGTAATAAATGATGTGAAACTACATATTAAGAAAAGCATATTTTTTAATAAAAAAAATCACTTTTTGAAAACCCTTCTCAGGGGCCTTATTATACTACGGTAGTATATTAGATCCCATATAAAAACTTGCTTTATTTTTACAGTACATCGTCCTCAATTCACCTAGAAATAAGGTAAAATAAAAGTAAATTGCTGTTTTCAATTTATTTAATCATTTTCATTTGTTTATTCAACTAAGTTCTTTCAATCATATTCCTAGAATTGAAAAATATACTATCAGAACAAAACAAAATATCTTCAGTAAGCAAAATGAAAATAAAGACGATTAACAAATGAAATAGAATCTCAGAACAAAAAAAAATATCTTCTGCAAGAAAAAAGCAAATAAAAACGATTCACAAACAAATTATTTTCACAGAGACGGTAAAATATAGTTGATCATTCAACACTATACTACATCGTCCAATTAAATCGCTCAATTTTTGAAAACGGACCAATAGAAACAAACTGTATCTGAAAACACTCAACCTCACAGTGTTTTCACTTTTAGAAATTTGTTTTTATCAAATGCCTAATTTGCATAGGAATATTAATACGTCCGGATAGCTTTGGCCGTTGGTGGAAGTAGTGGTCGTCATGGTTACGACAAACAAGCAGTTGTTAGCGATAACTTCAACAGCACATTTGGCAGTTCTGTCAGTTTATTTTCGTATTTTACCATAAAGTAGATAAAAATGAAACGTTTTGGGAATTGTAATATTACTTCAATTGAGGAAAGTGTGAAGAAAAGTGTGCCGTTTAATACGGCGAAGTCAAGATCCTACATTTGAAACAATTTGAAGAATTCTGTGCTGCCCGGGAATACCTTGTAAATGAAAAAACAAGTTTGTCAGAGCTCAATAATATTATATGAAAAATTTGTTGTTATGCTTCTATCTGGTTATTTTTGAATAAAAAACTATTTTTTATTTCGTTTGATTTATATTGTTGAATGATCTTTCCAAATACCCCACGAGATTCGAATTTTTTTTGAGAACACTCTGTCGTTTTTTGAAATTATACAAATTTCACTCAACAAAGTGATCCCGAAATACCACTCGCCTTCGGCTCGTGGTATTTTAAGGATAACTTTGTTTCGTGAAATTTAAACGCATAATTCCCAAAAAACAAGAGTGTTCTCAAAAAATTCTCACCTCTAGTGGTATTACCCTTGAGTATCTTGTTCAATCACAGTCATAGCAATAAAACATCTTTATCGTCGGTTGAGAGTCCGACACACTCTTCATGGTACCATTTAAGACATTGAACACATTGTCGCATGTCAGAAACACGTCCTTCATTGCAAGCATGGCAGAACCATTCAGATTCAATTATTTTTGACTTCTTAACCTTAATGCTATTTTTTCCAGACTTATTTTTACCATCTTCAATTTTTTGATTTTTTCACCTTTTTCATCTCATTTTCTTTTAGCTCTACTCGATTTTTAAAAAGGTCCCTAGTAATCCGCTGATCCGTATAATTGATGGCCTTTCTTCTATGTTTGTTTTTGATCACAGCATAGTTTGGAGTTGGCATAAGTTTTGAAATGGGGATTTAGTTATCTTTGTAGCTAGTGGAGTATCATCGTCTGAGTCTTCTTCGGAGGTATATATATTGATTCTGGTGTGATCATCTCTAGTCAACATCTTCTGTACAGCGTCAGGCTCAATATCAGACTCTGAGTCTGAACTTAGAATTAAAGGACGTTTTATCACAATACCAGATGTTGATGGTTTTGGAGATGGAGTTGAAGCATTGCAATTTATATTTTTGCTTTGTGGTACTGTTACAGAAAAGGTTGCTGCAGCAATATCGGTTAAAGCCCTTACACCAATTTGCTTTTCTGGAGTAACAATGTCAGTAATGGTACATTCTTCATTGTTTCCCTCAATAATAGTTGAAAGTTTGTGGAGGAAGATGTTCGGTCAAGATCGCAGGTGCAAATGCTTCATCATCTGGTAATACATCAGGGTTAAATGGAAACAATCCAGTAGCTCTAAAACCATTTATTATATTTTCATGAGTCAATGCCCTCGACCAACCTTTTGAGAATATATGTTGAAGTTCATCCTTATCTGCTTCTTCAACAATTGTATAATCTAGATGCGAGGATGCTCCATCAAAGATTAACGAGGCTTTCCCCTGCGTTTTATACTTCCCCAGATGCTTGATGAATTCTATAAATAACTCAGTGGTCATAATTTCTTTCAGAGGCATCTTTACGAGATATCCAGCTGGTAGGTTATCACTATATTCTGGTTTTTGTCTTTGGCCTTTAAAGATGATCATTGGTGGGATAGCGGTACCATCAGCATTAACACACATTGCTATGGTAACATTTTCGGCGTGTTCAGGTACAATCAAATGGATTCGACGAGCTCCTTTTTGCGCCAAAACAGTTTGTTGATGATGAAGAGTGAGTCTACATCCCTTCTCATCAATATTATAGAGACGTTGCGGGTTCTGTAGAATGTCTAATTACTCATATAGTTCTTTCACTTCTTGGAAATGATGAGCAACAATAGGTCGATTTAATTTTTGTCCTCTGCCTTCGTTCATAAACTGTGCTTTTCTTTTGGAAATTTCTGGGTTCCTTTTCAAAAACATTTTAAGCCAATCTTTGCCCGCAATGCCGGAGTCTTTATTGAAATTGTGCTTAATATCATGATTCTCGCTAAATAAAAATGCTTGTCTCCGTACGACTTTTGGAGTAACAGGTTCACCAATGTTAGCAAACCGTATAATGCGTTGTACAAGATCTTTTTCTTGGTCTATTGTCAGTATTGAATTACGACCTAAGCGCTTAATAGCACTTTTTGATTTGAAATGATTTCGGAGAGTTCGTCTTGGAATGTTGTGACGTTCAGCTGCAGCTCGTTGCGTCAACTGTCCTCGTTCTATTGCCGCCAAAGCGACCCGTAAATTGTCTTCTGTCCACTGAGCTCCCTTCGGAGGCATTTTAATCAAAATCTGTAACAATGTTACACATATATTGACAGTAAAATATACATAGTACATTGATCTGGAAAACAAAAAAAAATCCAATCTGATACTCAAATATTAAGAGGCTAATAAGGCCCAAGTACCGTTATGATGGGCCTTATTTACCTTATGCCACGTTTTTACAAAATAACCTAATAAACATAAAAACTCTTTCTCTGGAGAGGGAAAGCCATATCCTTTGTATTCTGCAACAAGTACTTAACATAATAAATACTGCATTATCAGTCAATTATTGAATTAAACGTAAAAATACTTAGAGTTTCTTGGTTTGAAAATAATAAAATTGCACAGTAGCCGGTCACTTTATCAACGCATCGCACGTGACTGGCAAGATGGCAGCACTAGCGACTGCGGACCAATACGGAGACATTTACACCGACATTCTGCACGTGTTCATGAACAGCGAAGTGTCATAGAAAAGTTTTTCCGCGAAATTTTGAATGTGGGCCTTTTTACCCCCTGGGCCTTATTTACCACAGGTACCTTATTAAAGGTTTCACCGGGTTTTAGGAGCTCGTGGTACACCACACCTTTCTGGTCCACCGAACACAGACCATTGTCTTCTTGCCGAATCGATCTAGTTTTGCATGTTGATGGTTGTTCCGGATTAACCCATATTTTTTTTCATTTAGGATCCTTAAAATAAATCAATTTATCATCGCCAGTAACGATCCGATGTAAAACCGATTTTCTTTCGTGTCTTTGAAGCAAAATTTCACAATTGGACACTGAGCGGTCTCATCAAAGTGTTCTTGTGTTCGCGATTGTTTACGTATCGTGTCGATTAAATTATGGATTGGTCTCAAGAAAAATGTTTATTAATAATAGAAGCCTACCAAAATGCCAGATGTTTGTGGGATCCGACATATGAACACTATAAAAATACAACTTACAAACAAGATGCTTAGCAGGAAATCGCAACACTACTACAATGTAATAATGTTGATCATCGCATTCTACAAAAATTTTGGTATTGACCACTTGCTTCCTGTTTTTGCATATCCGTCATTCTTTCACCAACATTATCCAGTGTCATTCGTTGCATTAAATTCGAAACCTACCAACGTCTCTTCCGCCTTTTATTCTTGAGTTTTTGCTTCAAAATAATAAATGCAGCACTTGCAATAATGATTTCACTGTCAGAATCAGACATAGCAAAGCAATACCAATACCAACCAAAGACAAAGAATTGACTCGAATGAGCAAAGAACATTCGATCTAGCTCTTGTTTACACCGACAGATTAAGAGAGAACATTCTTGTTCTAGTTCGGTGTTTGTTCGATGTAAATAGATACGTTAAGCTTTAGTTTACACTAGATATTAACGAAAGAATGCTCTAGTTCTAGCTCTAGCTTTATGTTCTTTTAGTCTAAATCCACCTTAAAACAACTCCACAGTCGCATAATTCATCACTTGAGTATCCCCACTTCACCAAGGTCTTCTTACAGCGGGATACTTCCACTCTGAATTTTTTTAAGTGATCTCCACATAGCATAAGGTAAGTGGGCTCCAGGGGATATCTTTTCTTTGCCGGTGATGTTGTCTCTGGTGGATATCTTCCAGAGTTCTTCTATTTTTTCTTCAGGTGGTCTAGTTATTGGTTCAGCGATTTTCAAGAACTGTTTCTTGATTTTAATCGGTGATGGTATGGTATATGTCCATGAAGGGGGTGGCTTTAATCTTCAGTTTGTTTGATCCTTTCTTTTTCATCAATCACTTCTCTTTGAAGTTTTGGTGGAGCAATGCCAACTTTAGGATGTAAGTACCTTTTCAAGGGGGCTGGGTTTTAGGCATCCAGATATTATTCTGACTGACGCATTTATGGCCACATATATATATATATATCGAATACATGACTGTATGGAATATGTGATAATTTATTCCAAACACAAGATAATATCGGAAAAGTTCACTGATGAGAATGAAAAATAGGAATACCCTGAAAGTGAAAAAAATCTTATGTCATAGAAGCTGAACGGCCTATGGAAGAACTGTAACCAATGAACCAACTCAGTACGATTCTCTACCGCTGTCGCCTTTAAGGGTTCATTATAGGTCATTGTTCGAATACCACATTTAAAAAGGCGTCAAACATCCACAAATTCAAGCTGGCGACAAATATCCTGGCACCGCCTTTGTTCAATCTCCCTTAAGTTTCCAAGAATACAGTACCATATATGGTCTTTGGTTTCACTCACGAAAAATCGAACACCGATGTGACCATATATGGGCATTCTAAAAGCCCTCTAAGAGGGAGTCATCCCTGTCGCATAAATAGTCGGAACACATCCAAAAAAAGGCATTCCAAGTAAGTAAGATCATTCTTATTCCGTCAAGCATTCAAGTCTAGCATTCGCATTCCGAGTCAGTCAATCATTCAGATTCAGTCACTCATTCTCATTCATTTACGCCTTCAAATTCAATTACTCATTCCAATACAGTCCACTTATTCATTTTACTGTGATGATACATAAATTTCTTTCGTTCTGCAAAATTGTCAAATTATCAAGTATTCCTACGTCGAGTGTCCTCAAACCAACCACTAAGTGTGTAATCAGTTGTGTCAAACAGTGTTAATAAACAACATTTCAAAATCAACTTATGTGTTCTTAATAATCGAATGAATATAGTCATCATAAACCTAAACAATAAAATTAAATATGATATCGATTTAAATGTCTGTGAAATTAAATTAAAAATTAAGGTTAATGGCATGAAGACGAAATTCGACATTTGAAATTCAGGAAAAAATGCCTCCTCGGGCGGGACTCGATTTTTTCCGGAATTGCTAATGTCATCTGCATTCCATTAACCTTAATTCTATATAAACAATACTATCAAAGCGCACCATAATACTTTTTTGATAGTCACAAATACAGTTGGACATAGGATATTCACGTAAGTGACCTACCCTATCTTACTGGTGATTTACTATTTCGGCTAACATGGTTTTTGCACAAAAAAAGAATGGTGTTTGGTTTCGCGGAACTTTTTGGTCGGTTTGTTTAAGATACACATTTTCAGTACCTACAGGGTGTTTGAAATAAAAGAGCTTATAAGACGTGTATGTGGAATTGGATCTTCTTAGAATCAATGTAGAAATTGAGATTATGATATTGTTCCCTCTACTCTACAGAGCTGAAATATTCTCGGGCACTGGAGATGTTTATGGAAAACTGGATCGACTTACCACTTACCGAAATAAATTTTTAGAAACAATTTTTTTGTTTTTAAATCGCCCAGAAATTTGTAATTTTCGAAATTTTCGGCAGAAATGGTATCAATTATTGTTAGCTGAAATAAATTCTGTCCGTCCGGACAAATCAGCTAAACTTTTTTTATCACGCAGTTTTGTCATACCTATTCGTTCTTCTTTGGATTTTTTATCAAATCAACTATGTCGTCGTGTTTCTGATTTGAACAGTTAAGTACTCGAAATTGGAGTATTAAAAACACCAAATTTATTTGATGTTGATTACTGTAATAAATAAGAAAACACATAGATAATATTTTGGATACAGTTGAAGATAGGCATAGGAAATTGTACACGAATCATTTCAAGAATTTCCTCACTCAAAATAAGTAATTAAATGATGTATTCATCTCTGTGACATAATTCACCCTGTACATTATTTCATAGGCACTGGCTATGAAATGGCTTACATATATATGGCTTACATATATATATTAACTTTTGAGTGAAGAAATTCTGGATAGTTTTTTTTTCAGACCATTCGCATCTGTAGAATGAAAGAAAAAATTGGTTTCGAGTTACCAAGTTTCTTAATTAAAAGAGTAAAACCATGTTACTATCAAACAAATTTGTTCGAAATGCGGGCAAGTCTAATCATTAGAATAACGAGTATTCAAAGAATTTTTAGTTTCCTTGCTAGCGCATCTTCTGATTCTTAAATAATTCATACTAGTATTTGCTATATTATCCCAGCATAACTCAACTCATATTTTTACTCACCATGGAATATTGGGTTTTCAAGCTCTTGGAAAGCAGGACTCCTGAATTTTCACCATTTTGACAACTGAAGACGAAACATCGTTTGATTGCAATATTTTGATAACTCATTCAAATCAAGTTCAAAAATCAATAAAATCAACCGTTGAAAATAGATTATCTTATGCCGACTTAACCTCTATCCAAGTGCGTTTTGACAAGATTGATGATGGTACACAGGAGAAAGATTTAATTGCATTTCTGTTCTGTGATTTTGACGAGCGTTTTAGAGCTCCAATGATGTTTTGGCGACTTGTGGTCAAAAATTTAGTGAAGCAGTTACCACGGCCTGATAAGAAGAGTAAATTTCAGCATGCCCTCTTTTATTGGTTAATTTTTTTGCCTGTTCCACGTGGTAGGTATCTTTCATTGCATCTGAATGTGGATACTAGATAAAAAGATATCCAACTATTAATGTATACTCCATTCAAAGTTTATTTGTATCGCGGGTGGCCATGATATAAGTTTCTTGGGTTGGCATCAGTGTTTCTTCGGATTTCGACGTTGCCGATGTCAAGCAGGTAAGCCAATTTTCACTTGTCATCTGTCACATTTTGTTTTGAAGAGAATCAAAATATTTCAGAATTTTTTTCAAAATGCCTAAAGTAATAACTAAAGAACAAAGAGTTAGCATCAAAAAATGCTATCTTGCACTCAAATCTGCGCATAGTGGTCAGGAAGTTATGGACTCAACGATACAGCAAAGTGTATCAAACATTTTCAACGTAAGTGAGATGTAAATATTATGTTTTATCCTAATCGAAATTCCAGTACAGGTTCATATTAATTCAATCAGAGGAATTCTTAATGAAGACGACGATAAAGAGTTTCCTTCCATTGGTAGGCCCAAAAAAACACAAGAAGTAGACGATTTCATTTTTAGAAAAGACCTGCAACGACAAATTTGGAATTACAATTTGAAAAATGAACACTTTTCTATCGACACACTACTGACTTACGCTAAGGAACATTTGGATTATAAGGGAGAACGCACTTCATTATTCAATATTATTAAATCAATGGGTTATAAATATAAAAATTTAGAAAGCACTGACGTGAGGTCAGTTGGCTTAGGCGCTCTTGTAAACCACTTACTTAAAAAATCATATCTCCAGAACTATTAGCTTGTCGAAGTCGAGAGTGGTATTTTTGTATACGTCTGATAAAACTGCACCATAAAAAATTTTTATTTGAACAGTGTCATTTGAAAAAAAATTTTTTTTTTGTTACTCCGAACCTATTCGGCCGATTTGACCGAATAACGAACTTAGCCGAGATATTTATACCTCAAACCTATTCTGAAAGTTTCAACTCTCTAACTTCATCCGTTCGAGAGTTATCGTGTTCACGGAACGGACGGACGGACGGCCGGACGGACGGACAGAATCGATTTTGACCACGGATTATTCATCAGTAGGTCCAAACAAAACGATTGATACCACTTTTGCCCAAAAATTCGAAAGTCACAGACATTTGGGCAAATTGATGAGCACTCTGTTCAGGTGAACAAGAGAGCCAAAAAGGTAAATGGACGCAAAATTTTATGTGAACAAAAACATATCGTTGCAGCCAAAATTACTTTCCTGAGAAAATTTTTGCAATTTAAGTCGATGGATGAAAATATAAGATTCGTGTTTCTTGATGAAACTTGGATTTACCAAAATGGTTCATCTGTTCGTCGATGGACACACGAATCTGATATGAGAGGAAATCCATCAAAAATTAAATCTGAAGGTAAAAGATTCACTGTTTTGCATGCAGGAAGTAATTTTGGATTTTGGGAGGGTTGTGATTTCATTTTAGATTCGAAGAATAATGACCGTGACTATCACAAGACTATGACCAGTGAAATTTTTCAAAATTGGGTTATTAATCAAATAATTCCTGCTTTATCAAAGCTTGCTGTAAATTTGTGATTATAATGGACAATGCACCATATCATTCAGTGCAGTTGGATAAGCCACCAACTAGTTCAAGCAAGAAAATTGATATGCAGAATTGGTTGGTGAATAACAAAATTGATTTCGATTTCGGAATTTAAATAAAAAACAACTTTGGAATTTAATATTACCATTTAGAACTGACCGACAGAGACGATACGTTATTGATGAACTTTTGAAAGAGCATGGACATGAAGTTCTTAGATTACCCCCATACCATTGCCAATATAATCCTATTGAAATGGCATGGGCGTTTTGTAAAAACTTCTACAACAAGAACATAAATTATCATCCTTACACAAGGGATAGAGTGTTCAATTTATGGACTCTGGCTCTTTCAAAATGTACACCTGAAATGTGGCAAAATTTTTATTTACATTGCGAAAGACTTATTGAAGACGACTGGACGAAACATATGGGTAACCTGAAACATATGGGTAACCTACCTATAAATAATATTCCTCCATTTATTATTTCATTGGAGGAAAGTGATTCAGATCCAGAATTATCTGATGATGAATCTGATTCGTTCACTGAAGTAATGGATGTGGAATAATGTCGAGAAGAACTCAAGTTGTAACTTCTTTTAAGGATATAATTTGAAATGTATGTAAGTAAATTATTGTTACATGCTAATATACAGTTATTATTAGGAGGATATGCTACTCATTTTCATTTAGTAAAAGGAGCACAATCTGTTGGCATTAAAAAAAGATTTTTCTCCTACAGGTGGATAAGTTTGTTAAGAATCATCAATCGGATAGCTGAACCTGGACTAATAGGCCCTTCCCCCATACCGAGCTTCTTCACTAGTGCACCAATATGATACAGAGAGCCCACCAAGGGCCAAACTACCAGCACTACCAATTTATGAACATCTAATATCATTGGAATAACGTTTTTTTATACAATAAATACAATTAATAAATTATAAATGTAAAATTGACAGGAAGACTTCGGTCGATAGCCATTTGATGATTTTTTATTATCAATAAAGTTAATTTCTCTCTTCTTTTTCTTTCACAAAGATTTTTTCACTTTTCGAAAAATACTTATTGTGTAATTTGTAAAACCCTAATAATAATTTGACAAATTTCAATCATATGATATTTCATTTAAGTTTTCGAATATCTATTTTGATTTCAATAATGATTGGAAGTTATTTGATAATAGTAAAAGTCTACACATTGAATATTAATAATTGAATTATATCTAATTTGATTATGGAAGATCGTTATTCTTCATCGTTTTCAGATCATTGATGTTCTATCCTTATTTGTATAATTCAAGTTTATTGAAATTTATTTGTTAGAGAAATAAAAAGCATTTTCAATATTTTTTATTATATGTGAATAAGTATTGTATAATTTTTCGTAATTGTGCTTTATGCTTCCACTTCAGTCAAGTATGATCAATTCACAATCTCTACTGAATGGTTGACTAACTCAGTGATCAAGGGTTGAGTAAATGAAATTTATTCATCTCTCAGTTCTTATTTGGAAAAAAAGGCAAACGAAGAAGTGAACACATACATCACTTTCCATAGCGTTCAGTATTGTGAATGCTTCTGAATGTGTTTATGAATCCTTCAAAATATTCTGTTGTATACATAACATACCTGTAAGAGATATTATTCGGATTGAAAGAACTTTAGAAGTAATCAACATTTATTCGATTCTTTATGTTAAAAGCAATTTTGAATATTGAGGATGTGATTAGAGCTGAGTATATCCCAGACCAACAAAACTATGAAACAATCACGATAAAAATATATATTGAATGGAAGAATTAACTCTTTTCGTCAATTACTCAAAATGAAACCTTCATTTCACATAATCACCAAGAGATTTGCAGAGAATACCTACTGAACGAAGCATGTATAGCCACGGCCGTCATGTGTTAGGACGGCCGTGGTATAGCTCTCATCGAGAAGATCACAATGAAGGTATTTTTATGAGGAAAAATAAGAGATTTGAAAAACTAAGTGTGCCTACATCACTTTTATGCATTGATCAACTAGAATATGTTCAGAATACAAGCTTGTATTGAATCTTATTTTGTTGATAATTAAATCGAAGTGTTTCATAGAAGTGAGATGCTCTGTTCCAATTCTGCATTCAAGAATATATACCATTTCCTTATTAGCTACATCTTCAGATTCAACATTACTTCTTTGTGATACCTTCCATAATTCTTTTGAAATGTTGAACCAGTATCCAAACGATTAAAGCAATGTCCTTTCGAATGTCAAACAAATTCCAATCGGAAGTTTCATGTATCATGATGAACAGATTAATGTTCAAACTTCTTCAGATTCCCGAAAATCACTTAAAATATGTTCATCCCTGATGAACGGTAACTTAAATATTATAATTAATATTTTTGAGGTTATCATACAACATCCCAATCAAAATAAGAGCAGCTCCTTTAGAAATTTCTGCCATAATAATTTCAAACCTTTCGAAACTCTTCCAAGGCTCAGAAGTAAATTGGCATTTTGAGTGAATCCAAGTTTACTAGGACCTTTATGTGATATAGACAACAGTGCGTAATAATCTGACAGGAAAATAGCGAACCCAACCTAACTTTTTAATATACAGAATGAAATGTGTCAAACTTCCATGGCCAACCGAGTTAAAAATAAACTTTGAATAGAGTATATGAATGAAGTTTCCATATAATTTATTGTGCCAGATCATAACTAAACCAAAAATATCATAGAAAAAAATGTCTTAGCATAATAACCTGAAACTCGAGAATATAAAAGGAGTAACCTAAAAAGTGATGAAGTTGATGAAGGGTGGAGTCTAATGAACCAGTGAGCTATATATTCCGGACTTCTTGAATTTGTATTCACAGTTGTATCTTTTGCGTTCTCGGTTTAAAATGAAGGTAAGCGATAAGTTGATTTTATTTCTTTCTAATATCGAAAGTTAGAACTCTGAAAAGATCAGCTTGACGTACTATTAAAGTACGTAGAGTTTAATAGGTACTCGATACAATTTTGAAGTACACTTTATATTTTTAAGACGTTTTGGGTTCCTTCTTACCTAATGTATGTTCAGTTCCCCCAACAATTCATACATAATTCGAAAAACAATTACTTTCTGGAAACAACATTTGCTCTACATGATCGTCGTATCTTTCATATCTTTCTGAATAAATGAGATTGCTAAATAAGCTATATTACTTCAGTAAGTGCTTTTTTTTTAGTTGTAGGTTTTCATGTTTTTTATCACTGCTTGAAAGTTTCATTATTGACACACTCGGTGTATTGTATTGGTGAGAGATCAGCTTTTCTTCTTCGAATGAGGCGTTTTCTAGGCAAGCTTGGACTTCAAACGATTCAACAAACCGTTATAGGTAATACAAAACAATGCAATTTTATTAATCCTTTTGGAAATTACAATGATGTATAGGACATGTCAATAATACACAACAAATGAAAACGATTGGCTATTTCAATGAGCTAAGCAGAAATTCAATAGTATTATAAAAATTGAAGAGACTACCATTTAATAACTTGAATCTATTGGGCAGGTGACGACTCATATTATGAAGTTTTATGTAGAGGAACACATATGGTATTTTGATGTCTGGATTCATATTTATGAAAATCGGAGCACGTTATCAAACTGTTCAAGTTACATCTAACAAACAACAAGCACTTCAGCATTTAGATACAAGGAAATGTAAGCAACTTGTACTTTCTGAACACTCCTCTGCACGATTCTTTCGGCCTTAGGTTGAACATGAGGCGAATTATCTTCTTCTGTGTAATGAAAACCCTCTTGGATGAAGAACCCCACAGGATAACATTGTAACAAAGATGGGAATATACAAGACCATAATATACATTCATAAGAGCATCAAGGGGAAGGCAATCCTTTATCGGATGAATGGCAAAATAGGTTGTGTTTAGGTTTTTACATATGTTTTCAACTTGACTAAGCCATCTCAGGTTTCTGTCCACGTAAAGATCTAAAAATTTGACACACTCTAAAGATTCAAAGCAATTGGCACCTATTTTGATGACAAGCCTAGGGACAAAATCAGAACTGCGAACTTGAAATCTTGTGATCTGACTCTTACTCAAATTAATTGCGTTGGTTTTGCACCATTGAAACGCCTAAACATTTCCCCACACAGAGCGTCCAGCTCATGGTTTTTAGCGGCTCTGATCGTCAAAAAAGCATCATCAGCGAATAAAATGATGAGAAGTGGTCCCAAAACCGACACCTGTGGAACAGCCATATCATTTATGAAGTTTCTTGAAGAATAACTATTTAGATTTACAAACATGGATACGAATAACTTTGTATCCATTCCAAGAAGACACCTCGGACGCCCATTTGATATAGTTTATCTACAGTGTGGAAACCACTTATGGAATAAAATTCTTTATGACATTATTTTAGAAAATTATAAAAAATGCTGAGACACGTCAACTTTTAAATTCAGTTGTGCGTTATGTAAACATAAATTTAAATGTACAGGGTGATACACGTAAGTCTGCTATAATCGGTGTTCTCTTTTTTTAATGAAACACCCTGTATATTTGTATATTTTTAAAATCCTCTTAATGAACCGATTTCAACAAACTAAATAATGTATGGTCAATTATGAATTATACAGGGTGAAATTTTAAAATTAATAATTTATTTCACTTGAAAATTGGTACTTTTTTAAATTAGCTAAATACGGATTTATCAAAAATCTAAACTAATTATTAGACGTATTTGGAAAACCTTCTGAATTAAATAAAACCTGGTACGCCAATGAATTTTATCATGAATACCTAAAAAGTGCATAGAAACGCCAATAATTAGACAAAATCGGTAAATAATGTGGATTGTTTTAATATTCTGTCGGTTGTTGATGTGTTGACTGTTTATACTGAAAAAGTAAAATCTTTGTTAAAAACTTTTTCCTTGTCGAAATAACAATGAAATATTTAACTGAGACTCACCGAATTGAGTTTTTAATGATGATCGGGTACGGGGATAACTGCAGAAATCAAGTTGAAGTGGCAAACTTATTTAATCAGAGGTATCCCGAATTGCCTAATATTTCACAAAGCACAGTGTCTAAAATTCATGCACAATTCAGAGAACTTAGACATGTCAAACCATTAAAAAGAAAACCAAACTTCGTTGAAGATGATGTGAAAGTGAATATTTTGTTAAGTGTCGAAGAGAATCCAACTTCAAGTACACGTCAAATTGCCCGTGAAAATAATGTTAGTCGTACAACTGTTCTAAGGTGTCTTCATAAAGAAAAACTTCATCCCTACAAATTGACTTTTGTGCAGGAGTTAACAGAAGACAATCCCGATCGTAGAATGGATTTCTGCGAAAGATTGATGAATAAGCTGAACAGAAATGAGATAGCTCTTGGTATCATTCTTTTTTCTGACGAATTAACATTCACAATGAAAGGGGAGGTAAACCGACAGAACTGTAGATATTGGTCAGCAGAGAATCCTAATTGGATGCGTGAAACACATACTCAGTACCCTCAAAAGGTGAACGTTTGGGCCGGTATCATAGGCGACCATATTATTGGTCCTATATTTATAGATGGAAATTTGACAGCTGAAAAATATTTAAATATGCTTACAAATGAAGTTATTCCTGCGTTGGCAAACTTATATCCCAACGCAATAGATCCTAGCTTACCGAATGAAAATGTTTGGTATCAGCAAGACGGGGCAACACCCCATTCTGCTTTAATGGTAAGAACTTATTTAGAGGGAATCTTCTCCAATAAATGGATTGGACGAAGAGGTACTATTGAGTGGCCAGCTAGATGGCCAGAGCTTACGCCGCTGGATTTTTTTCTATGGGGTTATCTCAAGAACAAAGTATATGCAACACAACCAACTAGCATTGTAGACCTCAAAGACAGGATAACTACAGAAATACGGAATATTTCACCTCAAACTTTAAACAAAGTTAAGGAGGAGTTCTATAGGGGACTGTGCTATTGCCAACAACTAGGTGGAGAACATTTTGAGCATTTATTTTAATGTGTTAAAATCAAATACATCAGCTATTTTATGTATGTGTTTAATAATTGTAAAAATAAAAATTTCACCCTGTACAATTCATAATTGACCATACATATTTAGTTTATTGAAATCGGTTCACTGAGGGATTTCAAAATATATACAAATATACAGGGTGTTTCATTAAAAAAGAACACCGACTATGGCATATTTACGTGAATCACCCTGTACATTTAAATTTATGTTTACATAACGCACAACTGAATTCAAAAGTTGACGTGTCTCAGCATTTTTCATAATTTTCTAAAATAATGTCATGAAGAATTTTATTCCATAAGTGGTTTCCACACTGTATAATGAAAGTGTTGGGGGCAATCAAAGGCTCGGGAGAGGTTGAAAAATATTCTTGCCACACTGTCTCCCTTATCCGATGAAATGGATAGATCGATTGGATGATTCAAATGATCTGCAATAAACTGTACAACTGCCTCCAGGATCTTCGAAGATATTATGTACGGACCCGAACAACTACAACCATTTTTCACGTATAATCTGACAATATCATTTCAATGAGAAAGAAAGAGAAATTATGTTTACATAGTTTCTGAGTTGTGCAGACTTTAGAGATATCATTGACATAGTGAGCGTACAAAAACTTTATGTTTAGGTATTGTGATAAAATATTCGCCGAAGCTCTCAACTATTCGCTCCGGGTCAGTTGAAAGATGTCCATTTTCAGTAAGAGCAAAACACTGCCCTCCCCAGTTGACTGACCCAACCCCTCTCGAACAATTTGCCATGCAGTTTTATTCAACTTTTCAGATTCTTCAAGAAAACATTTATTCTAGTTTGATTTTGTAGATTTCAGCAATCGCGAATATTCAATCTTTGAATCTTTATATTTTTCAAATGCTTCTGGTGTTCTCAAATTGGCTACAATCCAATGTACATATCTCAAATGATGTCTTGTCTCTACATTTTGCGAATTCACCCATTTAAGGCGACTACCAAGCGAAAATCGTAATTTTTTCAATGGACAAGTTTCATTAATCAAGCATGTTGAGATATCAACCGAATGAGAGAATTTTTGGTCTATTGAATTATAACGGTAAATAGTTTGAAAAATCAGTCCGTGCAACTACGCCAACAAGAGTGGCGATATATTCTTGCAACATGTTTCTGAAAACCTTAGGGGGCAAAAGAATTTGATATGGTACCGAATAGTCTAGTATAACAGCTCCATGATCACTCAGGTAAGGTTTACAGACAGAAACATTGGTAAACTTGGATGGACAGTTAGAGACAATATAGTTGACCTTGGTTGAAGAGATGACTCCATGTTTGTTTGTGAAGACTCGAGTGGGCTCAAGAGATATCGTGTTTTCATCGGATATCAAGTTTTGAAGATGGCGCCGCGTAATGTTTATAGCACAGAAAAAGTTTGTAATGAATGTACAAAAGAAGTGAAAATATTCATCACTTGTTCAAAATGCAACAAATATTACCATCTAAATTGTGTATTGAAAATTTGTGGAATGTATGTGAAAGCTGATGGGGAAATCGTTTTTGTTGTGAAAACATAACCTCCAAAAATTGTCATTG
The DNA here is from genome assembly GCA_030674115.1 of Micraspis discolor. Taxonomy (NCBI): domain Eukaryota; kingdom Metazoa; phylum Arthropoda; class Insecta; order Coleoptera; family Coccinellidae; genus Micraspis; species Micraspis discolor. Next base: position 814,966 of record JARTUT010002192.1, on the reverse strand, counting down.
TGAGGAGAAAGATCAGGAAATTCGCAAACTGAAATCCCGCGTAGCAAATTTGAATGAGGCCTCTTTCGAAAAATCGTTGACTGGAAATCATCCATCAACCGATAACGGTGATGGTTGAGTTGCGACGATGAGACAAATTCAGTAACTACCATATTGAATGACGAATTTTGCAGAGACACTGAAAGAGAATATTTATCCAAGATAATTGATGGAAAGAACGATTTAATCAATGAGTTGAAAGACAAAATTATAATTTTGAAAAATTATACAATTTTAATTGAATCGACTGTGAAAACCGTATTGCGCCATGTATGTTATCAAAGAGGAGTGAATTAATTCCTGAAGAAATTAATCCATCTATCGTGGAACTTTCCAGTTCTTTTGATATATTACAGGAATCTACGTCATTAGAACACTTTGGTGGATTGTCAGAAAAGAAAACTGTAAATAAAACAAATAAACATGGAAAATTGAAATATGAAAACAATAAACAGGACTCAAAAACAAACTTGATGTCTACTCTAGGGAAAAGTAGTTCTCAAAATGGAGATATCTTATTAACGGGTACTAATGCAAATTCATCGACTTTCATAGGTGCACCGTGCACCTAGGCTTGGGTATACGTTGGCAGAGTTGGCGAGAACCAGAGAGTGGGGAGAATGATCTTCGAGATGCGCGAAGTGGCTAATTTTTCGTCCGCCATTTTTATACTGTCGATTCATTGGCGTAGAAAGCAGTGTATTTGAGGGATAGTTGGTATAACATTAAAATGAAAATGAAATGTATAGAGCATATCAATTTCTTGGATAAGTCTATAGCTTCAGAATCTATACTCAGAATATCAGTCCAAACTGTCCTCATATCAACTAATTTTGGGAAACTAAAAAGAATCATATTACTGTAGAAAGTAAACAACACGCCACTGAGCAGATAAACAATGCCATGCGGTATATTCAGTCGGATAATTCCAATAAAAACTTACGTATAAAATGATATTCTCTCGACCTTCTTCGTTTTATAGATTTTACATGTTTTAACAATACAAGACATGTTGAAAGTATCGAAGTATCTATCAGCACAATGTAAAATTCGAGCAATTTCTACCTCACCTGACAAGTATGTCAACCTAGAACAGCTGACTACGAAAGTATAAAAATGGTCGAAATTTGACATTAGAATTTAGCCACAAATTTTGGATGCACAGCGGTCGAAGCGTATTTTCCCCTCTCTATATCTCTGGCGAGAACGTACAGGACTTGCAGGTTAGGGATCATCTCGAAAACAAATTCCCGAATGGACGTTTTTCGGTTGAGAAACTTACTGGTTGTGCTGGTACTGGCGGTGTAGCATTCAAAGTTGGCACTGACATCCCGCTACTTGACGATCTTTACAACCCTCAAAATTGACCACTAGGTATAGCAGTTAAGAGATTTAGGTTTTTTCGTGAGGGAAATGTTAAAAAATAAGACTGATAGGGTTATGAAAGAAAATAAATCGACAGATGAAAAATATGAGTCAATTCTTAATTTAAACATTTAATGCCTGAGAACTAAATTAAATACATTTGATTTGATGTGTGTGATGTTATAGATTATGCAGGCTAATTTTTCTTGTTTACGATGGAATAAAAAACATATAAATAAATTTCTTGTATACAACACAGAAATAGTGATATCGTCACGCATTCTATATGTTTGTGAAGTTTATGCAGGTGAGCTGACCGTAGATTGATGAATGATTCATTGAGATGCTCCTGATAGTATCGGGGGAATTCCTATAACATACGTTTTTCATACATGTGCGTTATCTTTTAACGGAAGGGATCAATATTAAAGGTTTCCATACACCTTTCGGATTTGTTTACTATGCCTATTAATTCCGTTTAATTTGAACGTTGAGAGAAAATATTATCCTTCCCAATCTTGTTTTCCTTTAGATCCGCATTTTGTTCACCTTGCTGTTGTTCCGTGGTCTTCCCCCTGTTTGAAGTCTCTCTTAAAGATCCAAGAGAGTGAATAGTCTGCTTCCTGTCCTTGTTCCATTTCTTTCAGTAAATTTTTAAAATCTAGATTACGTTTACAATGTCACATTTAACTCTATAATGAACCACGTCTAATGTTGGAATAACAGTTAATAAAATTAAGGTCTCCTGAGGTTGAACTTGGTAGGTGCCCTAGGGTCACATAACATTCAGATCTAAGCATCGATGTGCTGAGACCACAGATTCTGTTCGATATAAAATGTCCAAGGCTGAAACTGAAGTTACCACTAGGCAACTGTATGAGGAGATAGTGAAGAATAGGAGTGAGTTAAAAAATTGTATAGAAGCTAGTGAGACTCGGTTACTCCTAAAGATTGAATCATTGAATAAAAAAATCAGAACATTGGAAAGAGAAAATTCGTAGCTGAAGAATGGGTCACATAACATTCAGATCTAAGCATCGATGTGCTGAGACCACAGATTCTGTTCGATATAAAATGTCCAAGGCTGAAACTGAAGTTACCACTAGGCAACTGTATGAGGAGATAGTGAAGAATAGGAGTGAGTTAAAAAATTGTATAGAAGCTAGTGAGACTCGGTTACTCCTAAAGATTGAATCATTGAATAAAAAAATCAGAACATTGGAAAGAGAAAATTCGTAGCTGAAGAATAAAGTAGAGTTCTTGGATAGAGAGAGCAGAAGGAAGAATCTGGTAATTTTTGGACTGGCCTGTGATCCAAGAGAGTTGTCTGTTGCCACAATATCTGGACAGATTAAACAGCTACTCGAGGTTCAATTAACTGAATCTGACATAGGCAATATATTTGCACTGGGTAATTCTGAAAGTGGCCCGATAAAGCTTGAATTGGTGTCTTATCTCAAAAAGAGGGAGATACTTCGGAACTGCCATAAGTTGAAGGGTACAGGAGTATTTATTGTTCACGACCAAACAGTAAGACAAAAAAATGACCACATGATATTGAGAGAACAGCTTCATAAAGCTAGAAAGCATACCAAGGATAGCTACATTAGGGGAGGCAGGCTTTACGTAGATAACATCGAATATAGGGTGGAGGATTTACTTCAGGGAGAGGTTTTGACTCAGAAGTGTAACAGCGTTGTAGCAGTTGTAGCATACCGACACTGGAGAGTGAGCTTACTGTGAATCTCCGTTCCCAAAAGAACGAGGAAGGAAACATAGGTAGAAAACATCCAAGCACTCCCAGAACAACTACAGGAAAAAAGATTTCTAAACAGACGGGGGTACCATTACCCAGGGAAATAACCAGGAGTAGGCTTAGATCTAATAAGAGAAGCATTATAGTCAATTTCAAACTGCTTCGCTTATAATTTTTGTTTTGTTGAGCACGGGTTCAGTGCTCTTTTGGTTATGTGGGATGCTGCTGTCGAGGGAGGGAGAGAGGGATACGAGAAGTGAATGGATGGGACGAAGAGAGTATGGATTTTTCCTTCAGCCGTTGGTTTTTTTAATGTTGGTACACCAGCATTGGTTTAGAAATGATCGCTCACACAATTTTATGGAGACGTGTTTGACGTGACTTTTTTTGTCTGTGTGTGTTTTTTATTTTTGTTCTATTTGACTGACCTTGTGGTATGGATCCCTACATTCGTGATTTTAGAGTTGAACATATTGAGACATATAGCCTGGACGCCACTGAAAAGTGTGGCCAGATACTGGATATAAACGAGAGCCATGAAAATTTCAAGATTCTGCATATGAATATTCGTGGAATTGGTAAAAACCTGGATGAGTTTCTCGTTATGCTGCAAGAGTTGGGGTCTGGTATTGATGTCATTATCCTGACAGAGACTAGGGAGGTAATTGACAAGAGTGTCTTTTATATCAATGGATATAACATGATATATAACGAAAGTCGTTATAACCAGAACGATGGGGTAGTTGCCTATATTTCTAGGGGACTGACTGTTGTCTTGCTGGATGTGGATGACAAATATACAATCGAATATCTGAGTACGTATAATTTTGTAAATTCTTATCTATTTATTCCGAATCCAATAAAACTTATCTGGATGCACTGAAAGTGATTTTATTAATTTCAAATACAAATACAACAAACAGAAATAATTACCTGAAAGTGAATCGAAAGAATAAGTTATTATTCGACTCGCTTTTTAACAAACTCACAATTGTCTTAAGACTAAATCATATACCAACTAAACCTCTTTCCTACATCAACCAAAATATGATCATGCGTAAATACTTGCGCATGCGTAAATAAAATAATGATTTAAATTATTTTACATCTCCCCCCCTAAGGGGCAATTTACCCAGCATTAGGTAAATTGATCAGTAACTGCCAACAATTTCGTTACATGATATAAACTTGATTCTTGTTTCCTATGTCCACAATCAATTTGTACTATACAATCAGAAATTATTTTTGAGATTCGAAATGGTCCACAACGAATTTCATCGAGTTTTTTTCTGCTAAGTTTATTGCTATTTTCTATGTATACCAAATCTCCCTCCTTGAAATCTGCAGGTTTTCGATTCTTATCAATTCTTAATTTATTCTTGTTATGATATTCTAAAGAATTCTTATAAGCTATAGACCTATCTATTTCTACGTTACCTTTTACTTGTAAAGTTTCAGGTACTACCGGAATATCTATTCCAAACAATAAATATTGAGGAGAAAACTTTGTGACGCCATGTATAGTTTTATTGTATTCATCAATACATTCTTTCGCAATTGTGGACCAAGCTCTTTTTTTATGTTCTTCATTTATTTTACAACGAATCCTATTTACAAGTGTTTGATTCATTCTTTCATTCAACCCGTTAGAAAAAGCACAATCAACTACCTTGAAAACAACTTCAATATTTCTCTGTTTTAAATATTTTTTGAAATCCGTTGAATTTATTCCACTATATTGATCGATAAGGAGCATATCAATTTTAAATTTTGAGACTTTTTCCAATAAACGAATGAAGTCCGATGATGTTTGATTTTTCGAAGTTAAAATGAAAGCAAATCTAGTGAAATGATCAATCAGTAAATGTGAATATCTTTTTGTAGATCTATTACCCCCGAATCCGCCTATAGTATCCAATGACACAATTTGAAATGGTTTTGTGGCAGGTCCCAGAAGAGAAAGATATCCGTGCTTTCGTTCCCTACGAGACTTATTTCTCATACAAGTACCACACATTCTACAGTATTTTTTTATAATCGAATCCATGTTTTTGAAATAATAAAATGGCCTAAGTATTAGAGCTATTTGGTGATTACCAATATGACCATAGAATGTGTGTACTTTTTCTATAAGTTTCATTCCAAATTCCTCTGAATTGAAGATTCTATCTACTCCTCTAATTTTTTTATAATAAACATTCATCTTTCTCGTTACATTTTTCTGATTTTTCATTAAAGTTTCATTATTATTCTGATCTTTCTCGATATCCTCCATCTCAATTATGTTCACAACTTTAATAGCGTCATCACCATCTTCCGTTTGGGCGAACACTGCATTTCGAGAGAGACAATCGAAAAAGGCTGAGCTTCAGGTACCACTAATTTATTTAACTCCCTAAAATCTATACACAAACGAGTTTTCTGGCCGTCTTCTCTTTTATAAGCTAAAGTTACCGGTGACGCAAATGGAGAACTAGATTCTTCTATGAGATCGGCTTTCAATAATTCTGCTATTTGTTGTTCAATTTCTATTTGATCTGGAACTGAACACCTATATGGTTTTTTCGAAATATATTTATTTTCTAATAGTTTTATATGGGCTTCATGATTCTTCACTATTCCTACATCAAATTTATTTTTTGCGAAAATTGAACTATACTTGTTCATAAAATTAGTTAATGTAATCTGTTTGTCTCTCTCTAGGTGATCGATATTTGCCTCAAATTCTGATACATTTATATTTTCATTGAAGTTTACCTCAATGTCTAAATTAAGATTGTGAGAGTCTTCATGATCTTCATTTTTTTGAAATATCTCATTCTTTGGTTTTTGAAGAATCTCTAAATTTTCATTTTGTATAAGTCTGAATTTTCTTATCGAATCTAAGCCTAACAACATATCATAAGTAAAATTATTATTATCTACGACAAAAGCATCAATCAATTTCTCTACAGCTATAATTTTCAAATTTATTTTCACTATACTGTTTGACAATTGTACACCACCAATAGTTTTTGAATGCACTTTTATTATGGAAAGTTTTATGATTCAATTCATCAACAATTCTCTTATTTATGAGTGTAACATTTGAGCCTGTATCATAAATAGCTGAAACATCTTTTTTGTTGTCAATTTGTACATTCAGTTTAATTAGTGGTTTAAAATCTAGTTTTTTTGATCCCTAAATTCTAAATTGAGTTTTTCTTCCATTTCTAAATTATTAATAGATTTGATCTCATTATGTCTGCTTTTATTTCGACAAAATTCAATTGGATGAAAACGTCCAGGTTTTCCTAAATGATCACATATAGTGCATGGCTTTTTTTCACTTATTTTAATTTTTTGATCCCTTTTTAAATTTGAATTAAAATTTTTTTGTTGAATTTTGTTAACTTGAGATTCTAGTTGTCTCAAAAATCCCATTAAACTTTCTGTTGTTTTTATCTCTTCCTTATCCAATCTATCCTGTATTTGAGTTGGTAACCCCAGCACAATTAAGTAAATTCTTGTTCTTGTGGGCATCTCCTTATCAGACTCCAGGAACAATTTTTCTTTTTTAAGAGCGTATTCTAACAAGGTGCCACCCAGAAATCTAAAATTAAAAGCAGTTCTGATATTTGTCCAACCCTTGTCAGCAAATGTTTCCAAAAATGACTGCTTCCAAGCAGCCCAAGTCTCTGCTAATGATGATTTCATTTGAACTGCTGCAAACCAGTCTTTGCCAGCATCCTCCAGAAATAAACGAAGTGCTTCAATCTTCTTTTCTTCTGAAGTAATTTCATGACGAACACATTCACTTTCGAAATCCATCAACCAGAATTTCGCGTTTTGTGACTTTCCATTGAATTTTTCTAATATGAATGACTTTGTTGCAGAGCCCAGATCGTTTTTATTTTGATGTGAAGTAGCAATAAATTTCTTCATCATTTCCGACATTGGTTCACATATTTCTTCATCTTGTTCTTGTTTATATTGATCCAAAAAATATCCATTGAATACAAAATTTCCATCTTCATCCATATAAATTGACCGAATTTCAGGTGTCAAAATCACCTTAACATTTCTTAACTGATTTTTCTTTTTCATGCTTGAGCAAGCCATTTTTATTGTTTGCAATGTGAACAGTTCAGGATGTTTATTTATATACTGATATTCAGCTGGGAACGAGAATATTATTGAACTACATACTTCTTTAATGGTAGTTAGTTTTATCTTCATTGTTTTTCCATCTGGTTCCGCAGCGACAACAAGGTGAACTTGTACTTTCACACATGAAGTGCTCGAATTCTTATCATCTACTGACATAACGATTCTTTCGATTTATAATTTTGTAAATTCTTATCTATTTATTCCGAATCCAATAACACTTATCTGGATGCACTGAAAGTGATTTTATTAATTTCAAATACAAATACAACAAACAGAAATAATTACCTGAAAGTGAATCGAAAGAATAAGTTATTATTCGACTCGCTTTTTAACAAACTCACAATTGTCTCAAGACTAAATCATATACCAACTAAATCTCTTTCCTACATCAACCAAAATATGATCATGCGTAAATACTTGCGCATGCGTAAATAAAATAATGATTTAAATTATTTTACATACGTTGAATGAATTTGGGTATATATCCACAATAAACGCACCCACTAGGGTACAAGGTAATAGTGAATCATGTTTAGACCATATCTTCTTTGAGTCGAAAGATCCTGATTCAGCTGAGAATATAATTCCTATTGTATTAAAGACAGCAATAACATATCACTACACATGTTTGCTTCAGTCACTTATTAGGTTGATTTTTCATGTTTGGTCAAAAACTACATTCAACTAATGCCAACGTTTCGTAGATATATTTCTACTTCTTCAGTATTTACTGAAAAAGTTAAAATAAATCCAAACAAAAAAAAGTTTACAAAATTCATCAACACTAGTAGAGTACACAGTTCCTTTGGTTGTGTTTCCTGGTATGGTGTCTACTCTGCGTCCTGCGTCAACACCTGATTCTGCTACAGAGGAGTTCATAAAAGTTACCTTGAGAGCGTTGGATGGATGCACGGATAAGCGTCGTATTCGCAGAAGGGATAGCAAGTTGGCACCCTGGCTGACGAGTGGATTGTTGAATTCCATAAACAAAAAAAATCTCATGTTTCGCCACATGCAGAGGAATGGTGGCGATGTCAGATTGAAAGGGGAATATAAAATGTACCGTAACAGGTTGACATTGTTGACCAAAAAAGTTAAATCTAATTATTACCGGGAGCAAATCGACAGGAATCCGGGTGACTCAAGATTGCTATGGGATGTAACTCAGCAAATCTCTAAAACGAAAAAACAAAGAAATGTAATAGATAAAATTAAGGATCCCACAGACAACACAATTTTAACTGATCCAACGCTTATTGCGAATAAGTTCAATGTGACTTTCGCAGAGACGGGTAGAGTTCTTGCTGGAAGGTTTGCGAACGGCACGCCTGATGACATCGGTAGGGCTTCAATGTCGAATTCATTCCTCTTTGAACCAGTTGATCCGACTGAACTTAAGAGCACAATTTTAGAGCTTAAAAATAATAAGGCGGTGGGATGTGATGGCTTGAGGGCAGAGAATATAAAACTGATAGCGGATTACATCGTCGATCCTCTCACTTATGTTTTCAATCGACGTGTTGAGGGAGGTGTTTACCCCGGAGAATTCAAGAAAACAGTCGTTTCTCCTGTGTTCAAGGGAGGTGACACGTCTCTTGTCACAAATTATCGTCCTATCTATTTGGTTATCCTTCTCTCAAAAATATTCGAGAAGATAATCCAAAATAGACTCGTTTCTTTCCTCAATAGGTACAATTTGATTTCTGATAGCCAGTTCGGATTTAGAGAGAAACTGTCCACCCAGGATGCAGTACTTGCCCTGACTCCGAAGGTAACTGAGGCTTTGAATGAGAACAAAAAGAGTTAATGCGTGTTCATTGACCTTTCTAAGGCATTTGACACAGTTAATCATCGTCTGCTCGTGAATTCATTGGAGGAGATCGGAATACGAGGTAACATACTGAGACTGTTTGAGAGTTATTTAACGGGAAGGAAACAGGCAGTGAGAATTGGTGATACATTGAGCAGTGATGAAGTGATCGACTGTGGAGTACCTCAGGGATTCGTGCTGGGACCAACACTGTTTAATATATATATAAACGGAATTTTTTCAGTGGGCTACGGAAACATGGTCGGGTTCGCAGATGACATTGCCATCTTTTACAGGGCGGACGACTGGAGTTCTCTGAGAACAAAAGTTGAAGGTGAATTCTCTCTCATCAAGCATTGGCTGGATAAGAAGTTACTGACTATGAATATTGACAAGACTCATTATCTACCTTTCTGTTGTAATGCAGCTGGAAACCCCCCATTCAAAGAATTAACGATAAACACAAATACACCATTCCACATTTTTCCTGAAAAAAAAAATTAAATACCTAGGAATAATTGTAGACGCCAATTTGAGATGGGACCTCCATATTAAATATACTGTTAATAAATTGAGGACCATTTTATTCAGGTTCAGAAAACTTGGAGAACTTCTGCCTCTGAGATACTTCAAAACATTATACTTTTCGCTTGTGGAGAGTCATATTCGCTATGGAATTGTAGTGTGGGGAGGGGCTTCGAACAGTCATATTCAGGTTGAAGTTATGCAAAGGCGTTTCCTCAAATTGATGTTCTCAAAAATAGTAGATATCCCTCTGATAGTTTATACATCGAAACTAGTATGCTGGACATAAGAGAGTTGTACTTTTTGTGTTCTTGCTCAAAATACCATATACATAAACATACAGCATCGCTGCCTTCACATCAATATCACACTCGTTAGAGGGATCAGTATACTGTACCTTTAATGGTGAAATTCGTCACTCAGAGATCATATGCTTACTTTGCATCTAAATTTTATAATCGAATTCCTGACAGAATCAAATCCATTTAAAGGTCAGCCGCTTCAAAAAAGAGTTGAAACAGTATATTCTTCAGGGTCAGAGACTTGAACTTCTACGACTTTTTGAATAGGTGAGAGGAGAGTCAGACAAACTGCTCTGCTCTGTTCCTCAGTAATCCAAGTTCAGTGGATATTATTGTTTTGACGTTGATTCTGTGTGTATTTTTTATTTCTCATATATTTTATATTTGTGATTTTATACTTGTAAGATTGATTTTATATGTGCAAGATTTTATATTTGAACGGAACTGGTGACGTTTCTTATGTTGCTTTGGTGTTATTTTATCTCGTGATATTTCAATTCCATATAACGGGCATTTTATTGACATGGATGGACCTGTTGTCCATACTTTATCTTTATATATGTGTACAAGATTTTATATTTATTATTGATTTTATGTGAGCAAGACGTGCTATTTTTATGTCACCCTGAGTTGTTACAACTTTATATTATTGATATTTGATTTATATTGGCGATGGATCTCTTGTTCACGGTTTATCTATGTAGTATGTTGTCGTGTTTCAATTTTTCTGACTTATCTTCACCACATACAAGCAACATTTGATGCTTCTGTGGTTTCTACGATATTTGTGGAACTGTATGTATATCACTGTAGTTATATTTATATTTGAAATAAACATTATTTTATTATTATTATTATTTCTTTTTACTTTGAGTAATTCTGACTATAAAGTCGTTTGTTTGATTGAACATTGGATGAGTATCGAAGAACTGGAAGGTTTGAATATTTTGGGTCATAAGATAGCGAGTACATTCACTTGCCGAGAGGTGGAAAAGGGAGGCAATATAATACTCGCAAGAGACGATATAGTTACGAAACCAATAAGTAAAATTAAAGAATTGTCAGTGGAAGGGCATGTGGAGATGTGCAGAATATTCGAGGTAGCTATGAATACGTATTTTTTATGTATTTACAGACGCCCTAAGAGTGACTGATATTTTTATTAATGAAATGGACGAGGCGCTAAGTTCAATTTCAGATGGCTCACATTTCACGATCGTCATTGCTGACGACTTCAATATTGATTTCAACGCCAAATGCAAGGAGAATATAAAAATCTGAGAATTATTATTGTCATATGGTTTACACGTTATATTTAAAGAATCTCGTATAACTGCGACTTCGAGTAAATGTATTGATGACATCTTCACAAACATGAAATGTACCGACTATTATGCGTACACAGTCAATCATCATTTATCGGACCATCTGGGACAGAGATTGCACTGGCGGATTCTCCTGAAAAAAAAAAGAATATAAATTAATTCGTATATTGAACAAGAAAAATAGCCTCTCCTTTTGTGGGCAATTACAGAGGGTGGATTTGAGTTGTTTATATGTTGATTCCATACGTAAGTCGTATAAAATATTCCATAAGACCATATTCTCGATATTCAACAATTGTTTTCCTGAAAAGAAAATAAAAACTTCAAATCAGATAAAAAAGAAATACTGGGTGAATTCGGAGATAATGAAACTTCAAAACAAGGTTGAAGCTGCTCTCACAATATTCCAAGTGACAAGAAATTAACAGTCCCTGAAATTATACAGAGAGTTAAAATCTGAACTTAAGAATTCAATAAATGAGATCATTAGAAAGTTTATAAATCGCTATATTTGGAGGGTCATAAACTCTAGAATTAAACGTAATCCCAGTAGAAACAGCTCAAAGGAACTATCGGAGGAAGAATTCAACATATATTTTTCCTATATAGCGGAAAAAATGAATGTGCAGACGGTAACTCAGAAGTAAGCAAATGTTTTTGAAGAACAAAAAGGTGGTAAACACCAGATCTTTTTTTTTATCTCCAACAACACCTGAGGAGGTAAAACAAGTAGTTTCCTCGATGAAGAACAAGTTGGCCTTGGATATTTATGAATTTTCCGTGGGATTGCTGAAGGAAGTTATCCATTGCATAGCCAACCCACTCTCATTGCTGATAAATAGATGTTTTGAGGGGACCAAGCTCTATACTGCCAGCTGTCTCAAAGGTCTTTGAATCTCTGATGAGGACTAGATTGGTATCGATCTTGGAAAAAACTCCTTTCTGAATGAGTGTCAGCATGGCTTCAGGAAAGAAAAGTCGACAACATCTGTCCTGCTGAACCTTATCGAATATATCATGGAGGCACTGGATGATTCTGAGGAGGTGACCTTGGCTTGCATGGACTTAAGCAAAGCATTCGATTGTGTCGATCACGAAAAGGTCTTGTCAAAATTGGAGTATCTTATTTGCATGATCGATACCAAATTATAGATTATGGAGGAAAAAACCAACCAAAAGAAGAATTAACTATGGTGTGCTACAGGGATCAGTGCTGGGTCCTGTATTATTTTAATCTACATTGACGAGGTGATATATAACGTTGATGCGGATAACAAAATATTATTTGCCGATGATACAACGTTCCTAAACAAAGCCACAAGAAATATTTTATTGGAGGATAAAAAAACAATAAAAGACGCAGTGGAATGGTTTGAAGAAATGAATGAAGACCAATGCCGAGAAGACACAACAACTGACCATCACCACAAAACGGCTAAATTTGGACATCATCTCCTTACTTGGAGTGACAATGACTGCTAACTTAAGCTGGAAACAACATATAATTGAGTTGGGTAAGAAGCTCTCTACAGCATTGTTCGCAATGAGGCATATAAAAAACAAACTTACCGTTAACGAAGCACTCGTCGTATATCATGCACATTTTCATGGAAGGATGACCTGCGGCATTATCCTATGGGGTGCGTCGCCACAGGCCGGGAGCATTTTCCTAAAATAGAAGAAAGCAGTTCGATTGGTAGCTGGAGTTGACAACACTGCGAGTTGTAGACCGCTCTTCAGGAAATATGATATACTTACTGTTACATCACGCTACATACTCGAGTATCTAATGTATGTTTTCAAAAACAAGAACCACTTCAAACAACATCAAGAAGTTCACGACCACCACACAAGAAGCAAGAGAAAATATGTGTTACCCTATCATCATATCCATAAAACCCAAAATATGCACTTATTCAACGGACTGAAGATGTTCAACAGAATACCTGAGCAAATACAATCATTATTTTGTGCAGCCTTCAAGAAAAAAATGAAAAAAATATTGGCCGAAGGTATATTCTACACACTGGATGAATTTATAAATTACAAATTTTAAACAAATTCCAAATTAATTTATTTAACATAATGTTTATCGCTATATCGATTTTTTTTTATTTAAATCACCATTCTGGGTTATTCTCTGGAAAAACCGGGTCTGAAGGACCAAGGTTGTTTCAAGAAGCTAGGTAGTGGTCATGAACATTCGAACAATTCGTGTGGTCCACAGTATAACCTCCCTCTGTGCTTGACTGATGAGTTGCTGGTCCAGTTCGAGATGTCTTACATTTTCTAGTAGGTGTTCCTCTACCAGTCCATTTGAGGAGATAATCAAAGGCAGAATTGAGATTGATCTCAGGTGGTAGATTTCCTTCACTTCGAAAGCCAGGTCATGGTACTTCAGCAACTTCTCAGAGTAGGCTCTAGCTGGCACAGTTATGTCAATGATCGTTGCTCTGCGGTTGGTTTTGTCAATTATTACGATATATATATATGAAATAAAATATATTATTATCTATTATTCTTTCATTTACTTAAGGAAAGAAAAATGTCAAAAAGTCCGTTAAAAATTTCAATGCGGAAGGAGGCAGCTGAAACGTAGTGAGTTGAGTTCTCCGCGTAAAGTAGTGTTGTTGTGTACGTTTACAGTGCGTTAGTTCCCATGGCTGCGCGTGTAAAGTACAAGAATGGGATTCAGTATATCAAAAGTGGTGGAATCCTCAAATTTCATCTGTAAATTTGATACTTTGATAGATAGGTTTATTTCTATTAGGGGAACACAAATTATAGTTGGTGATTTTAATTATAATTATAAAGAAAATACGTATTATTCAAATGAGTGTAAAAACTTGATATCAGCGAAAGGTTTAGATCAATTAATTAGTGACAACACTAGGATAACAATGAATAGTAAAACATAGATAGATTATGTCATCTCAGATAATAAGCATTTAGCATGTAAAGTGTATGTAAGTGCACACCAAAAATTGGTGATCATTCTATTCCGTCAGTTTCACTGGTTGATCATGAAGGCAGCATGAATGGTACAAAAAAGGTTTCGATAACCAGGCTGGAATATGATTCGGATGTAATGATAGATAAAATAGGCTCTATTGATTGGAATAATGATGTTATGGATGTGAATATCCTGAGTAGTAGTTTAATATCGTCTATAACAGATATTCATGAACCAATGGAAAAGGCAAAAACAATATTAATCTCTAGTAAACATAAAAATAATACTTGGTTTAATGAAAGTATACCAAGTAAGATGAAGGAAAGAGACAATAAATATAAAATGGCTGTTCTCGAATAAGCCTTCTCATTGGCGGTAATTCAAAATCATTCGAAATGAGGTAGTTAGCTTAATAAGAAAATCTAAGAGTTATTATTTAAGTAGAATACTTGATAGCAACAGAAATAAACTAAAAAAATGTGGAAAAATCTAAAAAAATCTAAAAAAATTCAATTCATATTTTATTAATAGTGTTGAATAAATATTGAATAGTACTTGTCCTATAAATAATATGGAGCATGTGATTTCAAGTATTTAATTCAAATTTGAATTTAGTAAAATTTGACAAAATAGATATGAAATACCTGAATGAAATTGTAAAGTCTTTGAAAAATGTGGGCGGTACATATGATCTTATATCAACAACGGCATAAAAAAATCTAAATAAATTCAATTCATATTTTATTAATAGTGTTGAATAAATATTGAATAGTACTTGTCCTATAAATAATATGGAGCATGTGATTTCAAGTATTTAATTCAAATTTGAATTAGTAAAATTTGACAAAATAGATATGAAATACCTGAATGAAATTGTAAAGTCTTTGAAAAATGTGGGCGGTACATATGATCTTATATCAACAACGGCATTGAAAGATGTAATTAGTGTTGTTGGCAACCGATTTTTGGATGTGATTAATAATTCCTTGGAATATGGTTCTTTTCCTGACGCATAGAAGGATTCTGTTATTATACCTGTACAGAAGATTCAAGGTTCCAATAATATTTAGACCCATTAATGTGTTGCCTGTTTATTAAAAATTATTAGAGCTGTGTGTGAAAACTCAAATAATAAAATATTGTGATAATTTTAGAGTATTAGAGAATAACCAGTTTGGTTATAGGTCAAATAATTCTTGTGGGTATCTTTTGGTTAACTTGTGTAATGCATGGAGAAAAGCTATTGACGAAGGTAAATTTATAGTGGCCGGATTTTTAGGTTTCAAAAGGGCCTTCGAAGCGGTAAATAGGAAGTTATTATTGAAGAAGTTGTATAAAATAGGTTTAAGAGGTAGTGTGTACAGTTGGTTCACTGAATATTTGACGAATAGATATCAGCGGGTTAAATTTAATGGAGTATTTTCAGACAGATTGAAAGTCACACATGGAGTGCCACAGGGTTCTGTGCTAGGATCCTTACTCTTCAATATATATATTGATGACATTGCTAAATCTGTAAAAAAATGTCGGATACAAATGTTGACACAATGATCTATCTGGTGGGTTCTAACATTTATGAAATGGTTCAAATTATTAATCATGAGATGAAGAATATTAATATATGGCTTAAAGACAATAGGATGGCACTCAATATTGACAAGTCAAAATATATGATGTTGGAATCACCTCATAGGATGACTAAGTTGGAATTAGCGAATGTGAATGTTGATATTGAGAATATAAATTTGAAAAGAATGGAGGTGTTGAAGTATTTGGGTGTTATGTTGGATAAAAATTTAAACTTCTAAAATTACGCTGATTATGTCAACTTCAAAATGTCTAGGAAAATTTATTTATTACAAAGAATTAGTCAAAATTTGAGTTTCTATATGAGATCGAAACTTTACAATTTGTGGCCCCACATCTTGAATACTTTTCAGTATTGCTTTTCGGTTCTGTCTCTGATAAATTCAGAGAGATACAGGTCACCCAGAATAAAGCTTTAAGAATCATTTTGAGGTGTAACATGGATAGTCCAATAAGGGCTATGTTGGAGGTAGTAAATGTCATGAGCGTAAAGCAAAGGGTCCTTTTTCGAACCTTGGAATATATATTCAAAGTTAAAAACCACATGGTACCTGAATATGTTTCTGTGCATGTAGTCCGTGTTGGTGACATGCATTCTTATATGACAAGAAATAAGGAAAACTTTCATATACCCCAGTGTAATCTGTCGAAAACCTTGAATAGTGTTGTATATGATGGATTGAATAAATTTAACCAATTACCTGATAATTTGAAGAATTGTAATAATCTTAGAACCTTTAGAAATAAGTTGAAAATACATTGTATGACAAATTTTGATATTTAGATTTAAGGAATATGTCAAGATTGTAAGCCTGTTTCAGATAGCTCTGCTAAATAAATATATCAATACCTATTATTATTTATATATAGGCACAATATCCACCTTCACTCAATTGGAGATATAGTGATTTCAGACCTTCTTTTATCGGTTTATAATAAGTACTAGTGGAAAAGCCAGTGTCGCCACGGGCGCAAGTAATCTAATTAATAATTAGATTACATAATCAATTAAACCTTGATGCCTTTCTGTTCTTCATTTTGGCTGATTCTGTCTTATCCAATTTAAGTTATTACTTTCTTGATTGACGTATGAACAGCAAACGTACTGCTGAAACAATTTTCCCGCACTGTGTAATGCACTAAACCCCGATCTTACGGCAATTCGATAAGCGTAGTATTGAAGCATGGTCAAACGGTTACGCTGGGCTGTTGCACGTTCGTTTCAGTGGCTTATGTTGAGGTTGAAACCAAATTCGCCATTCGGAAAATTTATGGAAACGCCATTGGATCCATGCGTGGGCTAAGATTTGATATTGTTTGCAATGGTCCATTTTTTGCATGAACCGCAAAATCAATATGTTCTGGCGGTTCTCCATTTTCGCCGACAAATATTGTTGCAACACTGTTTCCTGTCGGCAAATTGTATCTTCTAGGATCGTTGTCTGTACGCGCAAAAACCTTTCGAATATCTGGTAATTCACGATTTTCAGCTATAGCTTGGCGACGTACTTCTTGTAATCTTTCTCCCATTGTGTAACAAGCATTTCATCTAGTCGAAGCATTGTCACTGGATTGCATCCTTGGTTAGCTGGGTGTTGGAATCTATGTTGCAGAGCTTCATTAGTATCAAATGTGTAAAGTTGACAGAATCTGGGCGTGTTTCTAGGTTGCGGAATAATGGAACCAATTCTGCTGTATGATGTTCCATGCAGACAAAATGAATAAGGGCCAGTTGATGCAAATTCTCTTAAGCTAACTTTTTGGGAAGCAAACGCAAAGGTACTGTTATACTGGCGTATATTGTTTTGAAAATTCTTCGATTCTTCATCTGTTCCTGTGTAAAGTTCTCTGAGCAAAGCTGGTACTTCTTTCAATTGCATCTGCTCGCTCATTACAACTTTGCCTTTCTGGCAGCACTGTCTGAATCCATCTCGCCCTTTTTCACCCCCCAAATGCAGAGCATTGCAAAATTGACACAATTCGCTCATTTCGCCGACAGAAAAGTCGGGAATTTCTTCTTCAACCGGAGCCCTTCTCCCTACAAATACTGATCGCATTTCGTAATTATTGTTATGAACGCGGCGTCGTTTTCTTTCAGTTCGGGTTGTCCGGGTAGCGTTTCGAGAACCCATTGGTCTGCCTCGTCGTCGTGTCTCCATTGTAAATTAAAATTTTACACTGGACCTAACTCAAAATTGAAAAATCGGACGTGACCCGTTTTCAATTTTTACCTAAAATGGAGAATAACCATCCAAATTTTTTTCAATATCTTTTTCAATTATAATTTTCTAAATTAACTTACTCGGTAGGTTTGGAAATTAAAATAAGCTTAAAATCAAACTTAAAATCAAGCTCGTCAAAACACGTCTTTCCTCTTTGAAAGTCGAAGCTGAAATTATAGATGTTTATTATAATTATTAAACGTTATTAAGTTTGACAATTACTTTTAAAATGAAACTTTTTCAAAATCGCAGTTTGCATCTTATATTTTCAAGCACGTTATATAAAATATAAATTGTCTCTTGAACCTTTTTAACTCGCCCTAACAGTTCAACTTTCACTTAAGGTAATTTTATTCAAATAACAAAATTTGAAATTTTTAACTATTGCAAATTCACAAATTATTTTATTCACAAAAAATCACTTCACACTTTTAAATTGAAAGCCTACATAAAACAACTGAAATAAAGTGTTTTTCCTCTTCTAGCAATGTTACCATATTATTTATAAGTCACATGTTATAATTTAAATACAAATAAAGTTAATCAAATTTACACAGTTTTCATGTTGTATCTGAGCCGGAAAAACATAAATAATATCATCATCTGTATGCTTGATTGAGCAGACCATAGTTACCAAACTATTGTCAACAATTTGTTTTTTTAAATGTATCTTGACTTTTTTTGGCATCTACGTTTATTTCAGCAATATAATTTGACCAAAAAAATCGATTTGTAAGATTGTTTAATGGGCCTGAATAAACAAATCGAGTTCCACTGAAAAAAATGGAATCGAATTTTAAAGTCTTCAAATACCCTGGTTTAATTAAAATTCAATCACCCTTTTAAATTGAAAGCCTACATAAAACAACTGAAATAAAGTGTTTTTCCTCTTCTAGCAATGTTACCATATGATTTATAAGTCACATGTTATAATTTAAATACAAATAAAGTTAATCAAATTTACAAATGTTTGCAATGACTTATATGACGGTAATGGTGACTTGCAGTGCAAGAAGAAGAAATTAAAGCCCTTATCAGTAAAAATTTGTTGAGCGGTGGCGCCATCTACAGCGAATACATGCCAAACACCCTTAATTTTTAAGTTTTTTGTGTTTTTTAGAGAAATTATTGATGTTTGGCACTTGTTATTATTTTTCTGCATCAGTTTAGATGCCTACCGTTAATTTAAAAAAAAATTGATGCAAATCGGTTGATTGGTTTAGGCGCTAGACCTTACTATGCATCATATTATTATAATAGATTATAATTGAAGGATTATGATGTTTCAGTCCGTAATATCAACAAAAACAATCAACTGACAGTCATCCCTATTTGTAACTTCAAGTCTAAAAGACATGAACAAATCGGATCTGGATAGAGATTTTTGCTGAACTGTGTTATTTTCATACACAACTTCTCCTAAAGAAATGATATCGAAAGTTTACGTTTAACATATTTTTATCTTATACAAAATTAAAGTTTTTGCCCAATGCAAAAAAAAAAAATGAAGTGTTTATTAGATTACTATTCCGATGGGTAGACTTCGATCAGAGTTACAGAATAGGGGTGATTGACCTCATGGGATCAGGCCATATCAATATCCAAATCTGATGATACATACAATCACTTGAACGTTCAGTAAAATAACTCATGCGGTCGAATCTTTGAGGGGACTCATATAAACAACGGAGTGAAAATATTCTTGAGATCAGTAATCTAGACCATTTTATCAACCTTAGAGAGTACATAAACTCGCCCACTGTAAGTGTAGCCCTTCAAGAAATAAATACTATTCTGTTTCAGGCAGAACTACTCGTCTCATCGCTTTTGCTAGCTGTTACTCTTGGTGATGTTGTTACCAATAGATACGGCACATACCTTCAAACTCCGGATGCCATTACCAAGATGATGCGAAGTACCTCTAGTTTTTCCTACAGTTTATCATCTGCAGGTAGTCATCCATTGAGCAATCTTCATAGAAATCGACAAAATGCGACACCCTTAAGCCTAGGATACAGTCGTCTTGGTTTGACAAGTGTTAGCTACATCACCTATAACGTTCTCCCATATAGTTATTCCAGCAATCATATAATTCCAAAAATTGTAATTCCATACTCCCCTTTAGCACTTTTTCCTTCGATATCCCAGCTATCAGCGATTTATCAAAGTTCATCACACCCAACAATGCTGTCGGATATGGAAAAACAAGACAACGAACCGGCGACCATGGAAGAACAGCAAATGATAGATCAGCAGCCGAGCAACCCTTTTGTGACATCTTTCGTTCAGATGAATTTGGAAGTTCCTCAACAGAATCCAATGCCAACAAACGAGTTTAATGATTCAAAAGACTTACAAGAGAATAAAGTTGATGATAATGACACAGTCTCCATAGAATCAGCTTAAGTGCGAGTATTTTGATCTGTTATGAAGGAATTTTAAAATATATTTTTCAATTATTGGTTTCAATTGACCAAATAATGAATTCCTCTTGCCTGATAACTAAGATAGTTTCATAAACAGGGTGTCTCAAGTTCGAGTGCCTATTAGACGTTTCTGGAGAACTAGACATATTTGAAATCTGAAAATTGGGATTATGATATTGTTCGAAGTTCTCTACAGTGCTAAAATATTTTCGAAGGCCAAAAACTTCAGGTTATACAGGGAGTGAAAATAAATTAGACGATAACATTTTTTTTCAAGTTTTCCATTCCTGGTATGATCGAGTATTCAATAGTGAATACATTTCTGTTAAAATCATTATTCTTATTTTAAATATCCTGAGCGTAAACCGGTTTTACAACATCGAAGAGTAAGGATGTGAAAAGGTCATGCATCTTTTGGATTTCAAAAATATCAGGGTGTTTCAAATTTTGTGTTGAAAATTGTGCTCTTAAATTGACTTGAATTTCTGTTTTTCAAAGTAGAACCCTATTTTTTTATAATTGTGTTGGATTCTGCGGTCAAAAATAATGATAGTTTTCTCACATAATTATGCTTCTAAATTCAATAATTTCTAAGTTATTTGAGATTTTCTGGATTTATGGTGTACGTAGAGTCAGATTGATTGCATCTAAAAAAATTCAGTGGATATTCTTTCGACACAATGGGAACACTCTGTACCCATAGAAGATAAATTATCTGTTGATAATTCACAAGTGTCAGGTGTTATTGTTAATCGTTATCTTCATTTCTCGATTTAACAAAATGAACCGTTATTCTATTTACGAAATTCTGGATCTATTTTATATACATGGTGAATGTGACAGAATTATTAGTAGAACCTATCGGGTCTTCGACGAGAAGTATCCCCATTTACCTTCCATGACGAAGAAGATCTTTAGAAAATATGTTTCAAAGTTTTGGATGTGTAAGAGCCCCTAAAGAATACAGAAGAAGGGTAGTTGATGATGAGGAAAATGAAATTAGTGTTTTGACTTATTTCGAAGCGAATGAAAAAGCATCTATTCGAAGTGTAGCTCATGAAATCGATTTAGACAGAAATTCAGTGCACCGAATTTTGAAAAAACACAACATGCATGACTACAAATATGAGAAAGTTCATGCATTAGAACCAGGTTACTCCATAAAAATGTTAAATTCTTGTAGAGGAATATTAAAAAACACGAAAATTATGAAAATTTTTGGAAAAAGATCATTTGGACAGACGAAGCAAAATTCAATAATGAAGGACTATTTAATAGAAAGAATTGCCACATTTGGAGAAGTGAAAATCCTCATAGAAAAAGACAAAGAAACCCCTAGAACAAATTTAGTTTTAATGTGTTTGCTCTTTGTATGAACAATAAAGTGCGGTACTACATTTATGAATAAAATTTAAATACAGAATAATTTTTGGAAATCCTGAGAAATTTTGTTTATATTATCAATCGGATGGGGGTCCGGCACATACTTCGCACGAGGTGTCTGAAGAACTGAATGCAATGTTTGGTAATCGATGGATCGGACGTCGTTCTTCACTGTTTTGGCCCCCACGGTCTCCCGATCTTACTACCTTAGATTTTTATTTATGGGGTAGAATAAAAAACATAGTTTATGAATCTCCTATTGAAAGCAAAGAAGATTCGAAACGGCGTGAGGAGGATGCTTTCCACTCAATAAAGGGGGAGGAAATTGAGCGAGCGACTAATCGAGGTGTTTCAAGACGTATTCGAAAGTATGTGGAACAAAATGGTTACCATATTGAAACTCTTACCTGATCATTTATTTTGTTAATTTGAGTTTTGAAACGTATTTTGTTTTTATTATCATAATTTCTTTATAATCATAATTCGGTGTACTGAAGTAGCGAATCTATTTAAAGTGTTTCCTACTGAAGAGATGAATTCTCATTCACTTAGAAATAAGTCGAAATACTAATTTCATCAACTGCCCTTTTTTTATATTTTTTAGGGGCTCTTAAATTCCAAAATTTGGGAAGTTTGAAACGTCTTTTTAGAAATTGTAAATAAACTGGGGATACTTCTCATTGGATACTCAACATTTTGTGTCATCCACCATGGATTTGAAATAAACAAGATCATTAAGTGCATTTGAATGTGTTTTGCGTATACAATTGAAAAAATTCAATATAAGAAATAAATCCAAAATCTCATTATTAGAATAGCAACGATTCATTTTGTGAAATCAAAAAATTTCATAACGACTAACAATAAGACCTGCCTGACTCTTGTGAATTATAAATGGGATGATTTATCTTCTATGCTCACAGAATATCCTTATGAATCAGATTCGAAGAATTCGACTCTACGTACTACATAAATCCAGAAAATCTCAAATAACTCAGAAATTATTGAATTTAGGAGCAACATCATGTGAGAAAACTATCATTATTTTTGACCGCAGAATCCAACACAACTATAAAAAAATAGGGTTCTAATTTGAAAAACAGAAGTTATGGCCAGTTTCAGATCACAATTTTCAACACAAAATTTGAAACACCCTGTGATGATATGTTTGAAATCCAAAAGATACATGACGTTTTCACATCCGTCCTCTTCGATGTTGTAAAACCGGTTTACACTCAGGATATTTAAAATAAGAATGATGAACATATTACTGACTGAACATATTTGACTTTTTTCTAGTTTTTTTTTGGATATTTTGAAAACTATTAGATTAAATACAATGGTTTTAACAGAAATGTATTCACTATTGAATACTCGATCATCCCAGGAATGGAAAACTTATCGAATTTATTTTCACTTCCTGTATAACCGGAAGTTTTTGGACTTCGAAAGTATTTTAGCTCTGTAGAGAACTTCGAACAATATCATAATTCCAATTTTCAGATTTCAAATATGTCAAGCACTCCAAAAACGACGAATAGGCACTCGAACTTGAGACACACTGTATTTGCGCGCTAGTTCTAATAGAACAGCGTGCTATCGTTTTGCCCAGATGTCTGTGAAATTCGAGTATCGAGACGAAACTGGTCTCAATCGATTTGGTTTGACTTCCTGTTGAAAAATACAAATTCAAACTCGAGCATGTCTGTTCGACCGGACTTATACTCTCTATATTCCTAAAGAAATGAGGAAAAGTTTTCAGGTTAACTGTCTGAATATCTCCGTCGAGGTCGTTATTATGCCAAATCCGTCCGATAGTTCAGAAGTTATGATCTTCTGAAATTTGGTTTTCTCTATTATTCCTACAATATCCATCAGATCGAGTTGTAACTTAGCAGTTATTTGAATCAGGTTGAAACAAATAGATTTGCAAAACTCGCAGAAATCGACATGCGTAAACGTTTTACATTGTCGTAGCTATCTTTCAGCAGAAGATATGCCTATTTTTTTATTCCCTTCAGGGCAAGCAATCACAGAAGAGAAAGTAAATGTTATTTAAATACTTTGATCTTTAGGTTTCGTATCGACTATTGACTCATTGAAACTTTGAGGCGGCGGTCGAAAACGAAACTTCAGGAAATTTCCTATCTCCTTGCATTCCCAATATATAGAAAAAAATCCTAAATTATTCCTCTGAAAAGACGAGTTTTTTGTAGAATTGGAAAAGATAAATGTCAAAAATTCCAATTCTGAATTCTTTTATAGATACGTGAAACTGCATTATAAGCGATGGAGTTGATATGCCTACTTTTGATTGGTTTTCAGGAAAAGGATATTTGAGCTTCGAACAAATCATAAGGAAAACTGTTAGTAGTTATTTTTGATTTGGAATTAAGGTCTGTTTATTCATTTTTAATTGGAAATCTGATTCACAACAGAGTTTAAAATTTCTCAATAAAAAAACCTTATTGAAATCTTCATATCTGAATATTTCTAAAATTTTAATTTTTTGTGAGAAAATGTGCTGACATTCCTTTGAAAAATGTTTTCCACGATTATATTCAGTACAAAGTTTTTCATATGCTGACTACGGATTCTTTATCAGTGAACCCAAACAAAACGATTGATATCACTTTTACCCGAATATTCGAAAAATACAGACATTTGAGCCAATCTATTAGCTTTCTATTCAAGCGAACAAGATCGATAAAAATTTACAAAGCACTGACGTGAGGTCAGATTGCTTTGGCGCTCTTGTTGAGCTACTTGCGAGTAAATATTCATACCATAACAAATCTAAAACTACTGTGATCAGGTGAACAATAGGCTTTTCCCGTACTATGGGATAATGTGATGCAAATATGAACGCCTAATGAATGAACAAACCTAAATCTCAAATTAAAAATAACGACTCATAATTTTCCCCAAGTTTTGTTCGAAGTTATGATTCCCTTCTCCTAAAAACTTACGTCAGTGCTTTTCTGAATTTTGACAACGATATTTTTTCAGCCACCGAGATTGAATTCTATCTCTATGAATTCCTGTTATGAAAAATTTTGATTAATATAACGTCAACTGACACTGATTAATGAGCCCGGCATTTGTCATTAGAATATCGATCTGTGATGGCTATCGTTCAGAGAAAATCACTGGGACATGTCATTTCTCATTCTCTTGAGTAAATGAAAAAAAAGATCATTTTTAGATGGAAAAGAGCTACGACAATGAAATTTGAGGATAAATAAGATATCGATCACCTCAATATATTCACGAATTTTTATTGAAATCCGAAAAATATCTTATGAGATAGTGAGTATGGAAAAATTTTTTGTGGGAATTTTTTGAAAAATTTCTAGCGTGACGATTTCTGCGAGCCGTTTGGTTTCAGCCTCTCTCAACGATATTTCAAGTATCAACTTGATCGGATGGATATTTTAGTAGTTATTGAGGAAACAAAATTTCAGATGCTCATCACTACTGAACCATCCGACGGATTTGGCCCAATAACGAACCTGATCGTGATATTTGGACAATTTACCTATTCTGAAAATATGAAAACTCTAGCTCATCTCTTTTGGATGCTAGAGAGGATACGGCCGGCCGGCCGGACAGACTCAACTTTCGCCACGAATTCTTCATCAGGGAGTCGAACCCAATCGATTGAGACCATTTTCGGCTCGATATTCCAAAATTACAGACATTCGGGCAAAATGATAGGCACTCTGTTCGGGTGAACAAGAGCGCCGAAAATAGGGTTCAAAGAAAATCATCAGGACGTATGTCTTTTCTGTTTTCTCTTGAGTAAATTAAAAAAATGATCATATCTTTAGATGGAAAAGAGTTACGACAATGAAATTTGAGGATAAGTAAAATATTGATCACCTCAATATATTCACGAATTTTTATTGAAATCCGAAAAATATCTTATGAGATAGTCAGGATTAAAAAATTTTTTTTTGGGAATTTTTTGAAAATTTTCTAGCGTGACGATTTCTGCGGAATTTTGCAAGCTGTTTTGTTGAAGCCTCCCTCAACAATATTTCAAGTATCAATTTGATCGGATGAATATTCTAGTAGTTATTGAGGAAACAAAATTTCAGATGCTCATAACTACTGAACCATCCGACGGATTTGGCCCAATAACGAACTTGACCGAGATATTTGGATAATTAACCTATTCTGAAAATATGAAAACTCTAACTGATTCCTTTTGGATGCTAGAGAGGATACGGCCGGCCGGCCGGATTAGACTCAATTTTCGGCACGGATTCTTCAGCAGGGAGTCGAACCCAATCGATTGAGACCATTTTCGGCTCGATATTCCAAAATTACAGACATTAGGGCAAAATGATAGGGGATGTTCGGGTGAACAAGAGCGCCAAAAAGACAATTTGAAGTTCATATTTGTATCATAATAACGGATAGCCTGTAAATAATCAGTTGACCACTTAGAACTATGAGTAGAACAATCCGATTGTTAAGAAAAAGTATCTTACAGTTCATGTTACTATACCCTGGAAATCGGTGAAAGGTTTGTGGAATTACTGTTAATTCTTTTTTCAGTTTTTTTGAATAATGTATGTAGTGAAAAAACCCATATTTTGTGCTTAGACACAGGTTTTAAATTTCATTGTAAATGTAAGGCTAGACCCATTTAAGAAATTAACCATTTGTAGAAAAATTTTATTGTGGAGCATCTGTACAAATGAAAATAATTTCCAGAGGTTCAGAAATCAAAAAATATAAGGAGCTTGCTTTCCATAAATTTCTGAAATGTCTAGTATGGTAGCTATGGCAGCGTCAAGCACTATAGCAAGACCCGTTAGATAAGCGAAATGATTCGTTGTTCTATTTCGAACATCGCTGTGTAGGTATTTGATTGAAGTGAATCGTGAAACATAGAACTCCCACAAAAAATTACGCTACTGCGTGTTCCCTTCGGAATAGGATATTTATGTGGATTTTAATATTTCCGGAATCTTCCAGGTACTATTAAGAAACAGTCACTCAAAAAGAAGCGCTCAATCCAAATGGGAATTTGCGTTCGCTGGATGAAGCAGATTCGTCAGCGAAACGAAAACTGTTATGATACAAGCCTGCTTAGCATAAGAAAATATTTCTCTTGCCCTGTCGACGTTACGACGGAATTAGCAATGCAAATCTGGGAAGACGTTGATTCTCTGTTTCAGAGAATGTATTAAACTCCACAAAAAATTGCTTTTGTTTTCGTTATATTTTATATATTGTGTTGATGAACAATATAGTAACGAGTGGAGGCACTACCACATCAAACATATCGAGTAAGTATAGTTAATCGACTTTTTTGGTCCTATTTAAAAACAGAAAATTACTATGAAATATACGGAAATCGGGAAGAATCGCCGAAGCGAAGTTTAGTCATAAAGATTACTCTTAGGATGGATTGTAAGATAATTGGTTAACCTAAATTTCACTTGAACTATTTGGTTAACTAAAATGGAGTGTTGTAACTCGGCAATTTTGTAGTTAACTACTGGTTTAACTCATGAAATTTCAAACCAGTAGAGGAGCTGGTTCAAATCTCTTTCCAGTCGATTTAAGGACAAGGTGCATAGAATTAATTGAAATAATGACAGAATCACGATAGCTAAACGTCAAATTTTTGGCAATAAATAACTAATTGAAAAAATTTATTTCCAAAGAGGAAGGCTGCGTCAGTTGAATTAAGCTATCGATGAACACCTTTTACCAAAATTAAGAATGTTTCCAACAGTTACACGGAATTTTATACAGGGTGGCCATTTGAAAACGAAACAGACGAGATTACAGACGAAATAATTTTTTTCGATAGAAATGCTCGGACAGATCGATTTCTGTTTCGAGGGGAACAACTTAAATGTAGGTTACGGACGCATAGCGCTTCAACCCTTGCTACTACAACCCTCACCCCCAAATTTTGAATAGGGAAGATGGGGTGAGTGATACCTCATTTGAAAGGTATTTTTATACTGATTTAAGCAAAGTAATTGTTTTTTCATTTTATGCATTAGTTCTCGAAATATTCTTAACTAAGTATTTGAAAATGAAGTGGTGTTTTCATGGCACTTGTAGTGTTTTTTTGTGAAAAATCGACATTTTGAGCTTCAAAACAACCATGACTGTGGCTTCCTTCCTCCAATCCACTGACATAGAAATCTTTAATAAGATGTCGAACAAACAAAGCGTATTGCGAAGGAGCTCTAATCTTGCTGAAATTCAATCTAAATTTTGGAAAATCACATTGATCCAATTTTGACGGAAATTATTGAAAACAATGCTGAAAATTATGTGGAAGATCAGATTGTGTTTCAGCAGGATGGAACTCCTCCACACTACGCCTTACCAGTTCGAGAATAACTGGATCAAAGATTTCCAAATCGGTGGATTGGAAGAAGGGGTCCCACTGAATGGCCAGCCAGATCGCCAGATCTGTCACCACTAGATTTTTTTCTTTGGGGCCACTTGAAGAGTAAAATTTACTTTACACAGCCCGATTCCATAGAAGATTTAAGAAGACGTATAGGGAACGAACGTCGTCAAATCACTCCAGAAATGCTGCAAAATGTGCGCCATCGTTTCGAATAAAACTTATTTCATTGTATGGAAGCTAATGGTGAACAATTTGAATATTAAGTTAATTGATGTGAGTTTTTGATAAATTATTTACTTTACTTTGAAAAGTCTTATTTCTTAGATCAATACTTCAAATCGTTCTGATACCGTACAGTTGGAGAATGATTTCAGTGAATAAAACAGCTAGTCGAACATCTGACCCTGGTAGTATTAACACGTACGGTATGACTTCATTTGCCCAGGGGTAGATGTTTTGCAATTTCAGATACCAGTACGGAAATTTTGGTGTTTCGTAAGCACGAAATGTCAAATATTCGCAAAAAATTAATTTAAGTGATAAAATTAACTAATGCATGAATATTTTGAGAACTAATGCATAAAATGAAAAAACAATTACTGTGCTAAAATCAATATAAAAATACCTTTGAATTGAGGTATCACTCACCCCATTTTCCCCATTCAAAAATTGGGGGTGGGGTTGTAGCAGCAAGGTTTGAAGCGCTATGCGTCCGTAACCCACATCTTAAATTGTCCCCCTCGAAACAGAAATCGACCTGTCCGAGCATTTCTATCGAAAAAACTTATTTCGTCTGTAATCTCGTCTGTTTCGTTTTCAAATGGCCACCCTGTATTGAGTGTTGCATACCACACTTAAATTACTGGGGCTGTTCTTGGAGAATCAATCTTTGATTGACTCAGTTGGGATGTATATCTTTGAGGTTCAAAGATATACGTCGGTACCAAAACGGTGTATCGAAATTTCACTTGATACTGCTGGGTTAGCTCAAAGTAAAAAACACTATATAACAACAACAGTAAAGTGACTTTATTGTTTCGTCAGTCTATGACTGAGCTTGATGTTTACAGTACGGAGGTTTAGATTATCTCTAAAATACAACAGTTTTTTTTATATTCGCATCCTTCTGTTGCAAAAGTGGGGTACAAACATTCGAGAACATTCTAATGACATTCCAAGAGCCCTCTTGGAAGATCCCATTCTCAAGTATATAATGGGACCACATATTCCCCGTTCAAAGTGTTACATTCCTTACAAATAAAATAGTTAAAAAAGGTTCCTTCAGTATATTTGTTAACCCTGAAAATGCTTTAAATGACCTGAGCGGCCAAATATCCTGTTGGTCAACAGATGTATTTGTTCAATGAGTAAAAAAGGGATCGAACACAACTCATTTGATACATTTCAACCCTGAAATTGGGGTGCATTCCTTAAATGACCCGACCACTCAAGCCAATTGTCTTCTCGGGAAAGATTGTTTATGGTTAACAAATATATCTGTTCGATGAATTACACAAGGAATCGAACATTGAGAAAATAAAAAATTTAGTGGAATGATGCTTGTTTTTTTTTTTCTGATGACATAATGAATTGACTACTTGAGGAAATTACAGAATCACTTGCATGTATGAAATGTGTGTAACTGATACAACGTTCAAACAGTTCAACAAATGAAGAAAAAGTTTTGTTGACATTGAGATATTGAGCAATACGATTGGAGAGTACAATGAATGAATAAATTATTCATATGCGAAGTGAATTTTAAAACATTAGCAGACTTCCTAGATGCCTAGTAGCTTTTTATTATCAATAAATAAAAGTGCATTCATTCAAGAAATGATAACAATTTGGATACATCGCATATACGTCGCTTCAACAACAACTGACAATAATCTTTAATGATAATTTTATTTCTATTCTGTCAAATTAACATAAAACTATAGAATATTCTTGGGTATTATATAAACTCTTCGATTAATAAATGGTAAATTATAATTCCTAGTTTATTCGTCAATACAGATATGGACTCTCAGTACTTAAGAGATCTCTAGTAATAACAATTTCGATTAATACAAATTAATGGAATATTCTTGAGCATTATATGAATTATCTGGTAAATAATCAATTCTAGTTCCTCGACTATTAAGCTATTGTTCAAATGATAGTTTGAGAGATTTAAAAAAATAAAGATGGGGATGTAAGAAAACGAATAGACATGACAGATGCTTATAAGACAGTGACAGACGACAGCCCGCCAAAAGTAGCGTACGAGCACCGAGGTTATAAATAGCGCACCAACAACGTTCCAGACGAGTCAGTCATAGACGAGTGTCGATAGAGAACAGTCGATAGGGAAGTACCTCGAGTGAGCATACATTAATTTTACCCCGATGCCGAAGATCTCGACCAATCAGGAAACGAAGCGCGCTTGCTGTCAATGACAGAGAGGACTATAGGCCCTCTTTGTCATATTTTCAACGGTTCGTTTTGACAATCAGTCATTTAATTCGAATTTATACTTTTGCTAGAAGTAATTATTGGATATTTTTGTTAGCGTTAGCAACGTGTTGATATTTGAAAATTGCAGTAAGAGTAATTTTTATTATCTTTCATCATGGACGGAGAAAAGTAAGTATTTATCTATTATTTTGTAGAAAATGCACTCAACCAATTTATTTGGAAACTTTAATTTTCAGGGATAAACTGAGTTCTCAAATTTGTTCAAAACAATTATCTCCTGCTTCGACGAAATATCGTCATATGCGGAATATTCATCACCAAGATCCAAAGCAATTAAAGCATTTAAAATGCCCAATTTGCCCAGAAGAAAAGAAAATTGCTCTTGAGTCCCATAATGCTTTGGATATTCATTTAGAGCAAATTCATTCCATTAACATCATTTAGTCATCATAGTTGACTTTTAAAAACGAAGAAGAATTGAGGCTTGGCGAGCATTGGAGAATAGAAGTGTCGATTACATAAAACGAAGATATCGGAAAAGCAGTGATGGATTAGTAATTTATTTTGAATGTATATTCGCAGTAATTATTCAGGTTTGTTTCTCTATGTTTTCCACCAGTTTGATATAATGAGTTCGTTTGAAATCATGGTGATATTAGGAAACCATTTAACTTCCAGGATATGTAAGTCAATGTAGCAAACGCAGCATGAAAACTGGAGGAAGTATCAGAATATCTGAGTTCTGACTTTCTAGAATTCGTGTGAAGATAAGTAGTACAGGTATGTTTTTTAGTTATTCATTTGTGTTAAACTAGAAATATGATCCAATATTTCATTTGTATGTTTTAGCTGTGAATGTAACATTCATAGAAACACATGTAGGTCATGAGGATGAACTACACTCTAAACGTTTGAGTAAGGATGATCAGAAATTTATTGCTGATGAATTGGAAGTTGGAATTACAAAAGAGAACATTTTACAGGATTCTAAAAATGTTACAGAAGAAAAACTGCAAAGAATTAATGTACTCGCAAGGGCAGATCTTTCTTATATTATGCGAAAATTCAATATTGAAGAAACGAAAACATGATGATGACATGCTAAGGCTTTAAAAGTTAAATTAGATTAATCTAATAAAATTTCTAATTTTTCCATAGATTCTGACAG
Source organism: Micraspis discolor (assembly GCA_030674115.1). Classification (NCBI taxonomy): domain Eukaryota; kingdom Metazoa; phylum Arthropoda; class Insecta; order Coleoptera; family Coccinellidae; genus Micraspis; species Micraspis discolor. The sequence continues at coordinate 783,108 of JARTUT010002192.1, read as the reverse complement.
TAAGTCTTTGTGATAAGTCAGACATGTGTTTTTCATAGTAGTTGATTGTAGATGCAGTTAAACCAAAGCATTATGAAACTTAAATCGTTGCATGAGAGTGATATTTGACGTATAATGAAATTGATTAATGAAGCACATGATTTGACACATGGTACTGGTGCAACTAGAAGAAAAAGAAAAATGGAGAAACAATTATATTTCCCAAAACATAGTAGTTAAATTTAATATTTTGTAATTTCTTTCTCTTCCAAGATAGTTTATTCATTAAATTTGATTCAAAGGTGTTGAGGTAGCAGTTCTGTAAGCTTATTCAGTGAAGCCTGTTTTTCAAAAACAAGAAAATTCTAATAAGATGCATGGTGAAGATTATTATTATTATTATTGGAACTCTTTATTGCTGCTGATGTTTTACAATCTATTTTATACAATATGCAATGGGTGGGCATATCGCGAAGCGATGTCTTCCTGCCAACCTTCAATCGTAGCTCAAGAATAACAATTATCTTACATGAAAAAGTTATTGAAATAATTTTAAAGAATATAATATAAAATCTAATAACTCCTGCTATGGATGGAAATGGATTAGGAAGGAAAAAGGAGAAGATATCCACGACATAACACATAAGGAGAAAAATGTCCTCGTGTTTGTGTATTTCAGGTATTATTTCAGACTCACTTTGAACGATGAGAAAGTTGGCCTTCGAGTTATCTCCACAGGTATGCGATTCCAGAGTTGTGGAAATCTCACCGAAAAACTGTTATTGACGTGTTAGTTGAGTGAGCAGGTATTCTTAAAATTTGACTGTCGAGTGATCCAGTCTGATGATTCTCACTCCCCAGTGGTCTGACACCACAGTACAGATAAGCTGGCTCGCGACGGTTCAAGACCTTATAGCCCATGAGCATCATATGCCAATTGCGACGTTGCCGGATAGGCAGAAGGCCAAGAGCATCTCTGAACTGGCTGACGTGATCTTATTTCCTCAAATTGTAAACGAACTTGATACCTGCATTCTGCAGGCGATCAAGTCTGTCTAACTGGCTTGCTGTGAGACCCATAAAGGCAATATCCGCATAATCCAAAATCGGGAGTAAGAGCGCAAAATAAGTTTAAAAAAAGGGAAATTGATCTCATATGTGGGTTTTGCCACTGCTTGATAGATGGAGGTGCTAGGATTTTGATGAAGCATGTTTAACTTAAAATTATCATTCACCATTTGACTAAGCAAAAATTGAATTTTCTCTCCTATCTAAGAATTATGCTCCATTTTTATTTGAACAGAATGTAAATATCAATGAAAGCCATGAAATATATCAGCACTTTCGAAATAATGCATTTTCCAACAAACCTGATCCTGTAAAGAAAACAATGAGTGTAATATATTGATACTGACTTTTTAGTGTTGCTTCAAGTGCCTTATGGTCAATAAGATATTTCGATAAATTTAAAACAGAAAATAGTATATGTGGTCATACTATTTGGTACGTTAACATATGCACCATTTATCCTTGTTTGTAACTCACAACATATCATTTTATTTGAAATGCTGCAATGAGTAATGAAAGTTTGAGTGTTTTGTTCAAATATACTGTGAAACATTTCAATTTGTTTTATTGTCATGAATTGGAAATGTGCATTAAATTAATTATACTACCGATATTGGCCCCTGTTGAGCATCATGCGATATCTTAGGAGTAATTAAATTATTTTTATAAGATACAAAAATTTTGACCAATTGTAAAGGATACTTGGAACTTATTGCATAAATGATCAAAAAAATACCTACAATAACATTAATGTCTGCTTTCGCACCATACAAAATATTAACTTGTATAATTCGAAACGAAATAAGAATTTATTGATGCTACAAGTATCAGATTTTATTCATCAATCAAATATTTTGTGTTAACTTGTTTCAAAAAATTTTGAGGATATAGGTAACTTATTGCTTGTTACTGCAACTCATTATTGTTAGTTAAATTCATTCGTTTTTATTCCAAGTTGCTTGCTCGTTTCGTGCAGCCCACGTATGTTCATTTCATTCCCGATGGGCGCGTAACATATGTTGGAGCATATGACCTATGTCGCCAGAGAGTACGAAATCGTCGTTCATCCATGAGGTACTGAAGCCGCGCTCGTTCGGCAGTGCAACACTTTCTTCGCAAGGAATGAATTTTCTCGTTAATATACAAATTCGAACTCTAGTGAAAAAGTGACTATTTTCGTTTGAGTGCTTGGACACACGTTGATTCAGCCGTACTGTGAAACCAGGTAGGCAGCAGTCGATGCTCCAGCGTTCGATTTTCTTTCGAGTCATTTTTTCATATTATTTCCGAATTTCATTGTTAATTTTCTTTCGTTTTCATTTAACTTTCAAAGGCCTTTGTCGTGCCATTTTGGTCCTTCTTGAGCCGCATATTTTCGAACCGCGTTTTCAAAATTATTGCGATCAAGCATTTTGGAATTTTTTCATTTAGTTTTTTCATTTGCATTTATTTCAATCTGTCAATTATTCACCTAACCTCAAAACTTGACAAGATATCGAACACATTCATAAATTCTGTAATCACGGATAAATTTCTCGCATGTTATAGAATTTAGCTTTCAATACATTCATTTTTCATTTTCATTACATAGACAACTCTTCCTTTGTTTATCTGATCTATGTTCATAACCTTTATTCAAAACATAAACAAAGATAGACATTCTTGTTTTTGTTTATTTTCAACTCGATTTTCAATTCAATAGATTCAATCTTAATTATTTACTTTATTAATTAATTAAGTTCTTTTTCAATCGGTTAGTCTATTTACTCTTTTTTCGAAATTACTCAAAACAAAGTTCATATTGTTTTCTGCAGTATACCTTGAATAATAATAATGACGACAAAATTGAAACAACTCAAAGCTCGTCGTCAAATTGTTATTGATGATCTCGAGGAAATTCTGAATTTAGCACAATTCGCTGTCACTGATGAAAGTCTCCACGTAAGATTCAAATTAAGATGTGAAATACTTGAGGATATTCTCGTGGACTTTTAAAAACTACACACTTCAATTGTCTCCGGAATTGAACACTGAGAAGGTTATTCGAACAGCCTTTATGGATAATTATTACACCATCAGAACCACTTATGTTAATTTATTTCCTGAAGTAATAAATCCAGTAAAAAACCAAAATAGTTGCTCTATCAGTTCGCCAAATGTTAAACTTCCAAAGATAGTATTGCCCATTTTCAATGGGAATTATAAAGAGTGGCCTACTTTTTTCGATATGTTCCAAAGTTTGGTACATGAAAATTCTAACTTGAGTCAAATAGAAAAGTTTCAATACCTCCTAGGTTCACTTTCTTCTCAAGCTTTAAGTTTAGTTAAAGGGTTTCCATTGACTGCTGAAAATTATGAAAGCGCTTTTCAGACATTGGCGGAAAGATATCAAAATAAAAGACTTCTCGCTAATACGTGTTGGAAGGAAATCTGTAATGTTCCAAAGCTACAGGGTGATTCAGATGAAGACCTTAGGCGAATTCTAGAAGTTTTTGCGGAGAACTTATCGGTATTAAGGAATTTAGGTTTATTCGTTGACCAGTGGGACTTTGTTTTATTTCACATTCTCATTCAGAAATTAGATTCAGCAACGATCAAACGTTTTGAATTACAAGAATGTTCAACCGATATTCCGTCGTTTGTCAATTTGCGAAATTTCCTGACAAATCAGTGTATAGCCTTGGAGGCAGTAGCTCTTTCTCTTCCGTCGAAAACTCATTCAGTTTCGAATTCTCAAGTTTTAAAATCTAGTTCTCTCTCAACGAATAAAAGAAATTCGACTCTTCTCGTTCAAACGGAAACTGAATCATTCAAGAAACGTATAACCTGTCATTATTGCAAGTTAGCTCATAATATTTACAAGTGTCCATCATTTTTGGAACAAACTGTTCAAGATCGGTTCAAGACTGTAGAGAACAAAGGTTGGTGTATCAATTGCCTCCATTCTGGACATAAGATTAACAATTGTTCTTAAAAGTCAAATTGTCGTGTTTGCAACGGAAAGCATCATACCCTGTTGCACATGCGCAATAATGCGGATAATGATTCTTCAACAGAGACGTTTCATTTCAATGCTGCAAATTCATCGGATTCAGGCTCTGCTCAGGTTTTAACCAATGTTTCTTCAAATTCTACCGTTCTCTTAGCAACCGCTGAGGTCGAGATTCGTGATGCTTGGGGTAGATATCAGAAGGTCCGAGTTCTGTTAGATGGAGGCCATTTAACGGTGCTAATCTTTATTATTCAGGAAAGTTATTATAAATATAAAAAATTATGACTATACGAAGGGCTTTGACACTTAAATTCAATATTTTTCAAAAAGTTGAGTTAATCGATGTGTGCACTGAGCGGCTCAAATGTCTATTTAAAAATAAATGCTATCAAACTGAAAACAAAAGCAGCCTATAAGATAGAAAGGCAAAACCGGAAAAACGTTTTCGGAATCCTCTCCTGCATGGCGCTATAGCGTATTGCGGCAAAATCTGGAACCTCAATCATATTTTTGATTAATCTTTCCTCACGTCGACGTAGGACGTGAAGCTAAACTTTATGGAACACAGTGCATCTACGTGATTGGTCGGCATCGGGGTAAAATTAATGTATGCTCCTCGAGTGGAGAGATTGAGAGTCGGCAGCCAGTCACAGGCTTGAGTTTAATTGTGTTCGATTTTATTGAGTTGTAAAACGGACAGTAAACAGTTTGAAAGTTGAGTGTTTGAGTAAATAACGGCAAATACCTTACAGGGATTATGAGGTATACTAACGAAATCATTTGGTTATGAAAATATCTCGAGATATCTTATATTACAACAGTTAGTAGTCACCAGTGGCGTATCCAGACATTGAGTTTGGGGGGGTAGTGGCAAGTTTTTGGGAGTTGACCTGAACTATCAATAATAAGATAATGAGCTTGAGCAAAAGCGCGCTAGGAGGGGGGGATTTATTGTAGCTCATCTATAATTTGACAGTTTTTATTCTACATTGAGAACATATAAAACAAATAATTGCGAGAACAGTGCATACAATAATCATAATAAAATTTGAAGAAATAAAATATAGGTATATAAAAGTCAAGAAATAAAATATATATAGGTAAAAAAATATATAAAAACTCAAGAAATAAATCATTCGAAATTTAAAGGGAAAAATATCAGAAATATTAGTGAATGTTATATTAATTAAAACATACCCGCTCCTTTTAGCATCAAACATGATTCAAAAATTACAAAACGAAATCAATCCGCCTCTTTTTATTATTAGCAAATTTACTTATAATATTGTCCACCTTTATTGAAATATCTCTATGTATAAATAGCAATGATAGCCCAACTAATCTATCCTGACCCATTGTTGAACGAAGCCATTTCTGGGGGGCTTAATTACTCCCAGTACCTCATCCGTGAATACGCCCATGGTAGTCACTAATACTAAACTTCACAGAGCAGCCGCGTCAAGAGAGAAGAAGGATAACACTGTCAACGACTTAACATCTTTCTTTGATTGAATAAAATAATTCATAGGTTTTTTAAATATTTGTAGATATAAATAAACCATGAAACTGTCAATTAATTCATATTACACGTAAGAAATGAACATTTATTCATTTTGAAGTTATTTGAGCAAGCTATAAAAGCGAGCAAAAAGAGTCACGTCAGAGGTTAAAAAAATCTATCAATATAAAGAACCGTTAAATGAATGTACAAAAAGTCACGTCTCACACCATCGTGATAAAACTAACTCAATCAATGACTACTTAACCTCCTACTACTAAAGTCGCGGTTCAATTGTCGACTTCATAAAACACGATTAGTAGTTCTAATTAGTAATACCATTTCGATTATGAAAACATATTAGTTACTGACCCATAAACGATTATCAACATTAGTAATACAAAATAAATCGATTATGCGGATCATTCATAATCGCCCACCTCTAGTAATAAATGTTAAAGGGTTCATAAACAATATGAGACTAATATGTAATGATATTGCTATTTGAAAATGTTTATATTCTAAGTGATTCATTCATTTTGAGAATGATTATGCATGTTTGAATTGTTCTTGATAATTAGTTTTTTATTATAATTCTAGCCATATGCTGGTTATGCCAGGTTATCTCAATTTTTATTCTAATAAATCTAGTAGTAGTAGATTTATACTCAATGCTAGTACCATTGTTACCTGAGAGACCATTATTTCGAAGAGGGCTGACTAACATCCGTCTGGTCGGTCCATTCTTAGACCAAAGATTCAATAATAACAGACTGTCATTATAATATGGGCTTACTTTCTGGACTTAGTATTTTGATCTCTAACACGGCCATACTGACGATCGAGACGTCCTCGTTTATTTTACATGTCAGCATTTCAAATATTTGAATAAAGATTTATAGCAATATCTGAATCGATATTGTGAAGGATGGCTATGCTTGATGCGCTGGCTCAACGAAGTCTGTGAAGTTGTAAGCACCAATTCTGAAACTATGTCAAATATTTAGTGTAATTAGTGCCTATTGGTGCTTCATCGAAGTTTCATTGCACCATTGCCGTTTCTGAGATATTGACAATTCAAGTTGTTTGTGCTGACTTCACGCTCAGCACCAACATTTTTAAATCACCTCGAAATGAATTATACCAATATTTAGTGCTTAATTAGTGCCTATTAGTGCATAGTAGTTGGCGAACGCTACGAATATTTTGCCAGTTCAGTTGTTTCTGGAACTGGGTAATTCGACATTGCTTCGACCTTCTCAGGATCTGGCGAAATGCCTTCGCTCGAAATGAAATGTCACAGGCAGAGAATCTCCTTCTTGAGAAATTCACACTTTCGTGGGTTTCATTTCAAGTTTATGTCCCTTAGTCTCTGCAGAACTCTCAACAAGTTTTGGTTGTGCTTTTGAAGCGAATGCCGGAATACGATGGGATCATCGAAATATATAAAGCATGAATTGTAAATCAGTTACGGTCACCAGCCTCGAAAATGCTTCAAGACTTATTTTCATACCCATTGCTTACCTTTTCAACTGAAATTGTCTCCTATCTGTAGTGAACACTGTGAATTCCACTCGGTCCTTGCTCTTTCTCTTATGCCATCTTGCAATATATTATTCACCTGGTGGAGGATTTCGCTCTTTTGTGCATGTGGTACCTATAGGGTTTTACGTATACAGGATTCGGATCCTTTGTCAGCCTGATTTCCTGTTGGTACTGTAGCACCCTGGTATAGATGTTAAAATTTTGCTCGTTATATTCACAAGGGCATGGATTTGAATATAACTGAATGCCGGAAAAAAATCTAATTTATATATGTATACTGCACTAGGAAATAATGGAGGACATTTTTCTTGGCCAGAATTTTTGATTGTAGGGATAAAAATTGAAATTCCCAGAAGTAAAATTTAATACTTACCCTAGACTACTGACAAATGCCTAATCTTCATTTATGAATATCATTGGAGTACCTTCACTCTTGATTTATGAAAAGGAAATTCAATACAAGTGATCTATTAGTCAGAGTTGGCTGATTTCTGAATATTATTGCAATAGATAAAGGTCTACTTGCGGTTAGAACAGATTCAAGTGTAGGCTCTTTTATCAATTGTCTAGGGGATATGATAGATTTCGCCAACAGATAACGTCTAACGTCGAAATAAACACGGCTTTCGTATTTACAAGTTTATTTACACTACTAGGAAATAAATAAGATTATCGACTAATATATAAATAAAGAGGCCGATACTGAGTTCTACGTCTAAATTCTACAACGATCGTTAAGTTCTTAATTTCGGCTAAAAGTTCTGAACTCGCGAAACGTTTATTCGTCTTTCGTCTAACGTCTTTCTTCCAAGGTTACCGTTCTTATGAGCGTCTTAACTTCGAGTTTGCGTCTGGAGTTTTACTTGGCGTCGCAAGATCGACTGTTGCCCTTTTCCTTCTCTGGGTAGTCCCCAGTTCCGTTTTTTCTAATTCGACCACACTTGTATACACCCCTAAAGTATTTATTGGTTCACTTGAATGAATAATAAGATTCAACCCGCCCACTAAATATTCTGTCTTTTTCATCACGTCACAAGTGCCTTTAATTCCTTCTTCGAAACTGTCAAACCCTTGGAAGTTTTACGACCTGAAAAACACATTTCTAGCATTATTGCACCAAAATATCAACTTACTGTACCATGTGCCACGAATTGGCACATGGCGACGGCGACCAATAAATAAACGGGGATTAGTTTGTCATTTTCGGATCGTCGATACATGAAGATGCACTAAATATCGGATATCACCATTTCCAACACAGGTCCGCATTGGCACCATTCCAAAAATGCTAAATCCTACACAAGTAAGCGTCAATTTCACTGCTTTGATTTGACAGTTTCTTCCATAATGCATAAGATCAATATCTCTTCCCACATACCTGGAACGCAATAAATATAATATCTCTTCATCCAGAATATCCTTCAAACACCTTCCAACATAAAGGGGAACCCTCAGAGAAAAAAATAAGATTAAGTTAAATTCTAATATCAATTTAGCGATATTCCATAAATCGATCAATACACACACCATCAATATAAAAGATATCCAGACCTCGAAGTTAACAATCCTTGACCTTCACTGACTCCTCTCGCATTTCTCCTTTTAATGCGCTGGTCATCCTTTCTTCATAATTGTTCTCCTACGCGTCGATCGATTATAATAATTTTAAATGAATTCACTAGGAAATAATGGAGGACATTTTTCTTGGCCAGAATTTTTGATTGTAGGGATAAAATTGAAATTCCCAGAAGTAAAATTTAATACTTACCCTAGACTACTGACAAATGCCTAATCTTCATTTATGAATATCATTGGAGTACATTCACTCTTGATTTATGAAAAGGAAATTCAATACAAGTGATCTATTAGTCAGAGTTGGCTGATTTCTGAATATTATTGCAATAGATAAAAGTCTACTTGCGGTTAGAACAGATTCAAGTGTAGGCTCTTTTATCAATTGTCTAGGGGATATGATAGATTTCGCCAACAGATAACGTCTAACGTCGAAATAAACACGGCTTTCGTATTTACAAGTTTATTTACACTACTAGAAATAAATAAGATTATCGACTAATATATAAATAAAGAGGCCGATACTGAGTTCTACGTCTAAATTCTACAACGATCGTTAAGTTCTTAATTTCGGCTAAAAGTTCTGAACTCGCGAAACGTTTATTCGTCTTTCGTCTAACGTCTTTCTTCCAAGGTTACCGTTCTTATGAGCGTCTTAACTTCGAGTTTGCGTCTGGAGTTTTACTTGGCGTCGCAAGATCGACTGTTGCCCTTTTCCTTCTCTGGTTAGTCCCCAGTTCCGTTTTTTCTAATTCGACCACACTTGTATATACCCCTAAAGTATTTATTGGTTCACTTGAATGAATAATAAGATTCAACCCGCCCACTAAATATTCTGTCTTTTTCATCACGTCACAAGTGCCTTTAATTCCTTCTTCGAAATCGTCAAACCCTTGGAAGTTTTATGACCTGAAAAACACATTTCTAGCATAAGTGCACCAAAATATCAACTTACTGTACCATGTGCCACGAAAAGGTGGCACATGGCGACGGCGACCAATAAATAAACGGGGATTAGTTTGTCATTTTCGGATCGTCGATACATGAAGATGCACTAAATATCGGATATCACCATTTCCAACACAGGTCCGCATTGGCACCATTCCGTCCAAAAATGCTAAATCCTACACAAGTAAGCGTCAATTTCACTGCATTGATTTGACAGTTTCTTCCATAATGCATAAGATCAATATCTCTTCCCACATACCTGGAACGCAATAAATATAATATCTCTTCATCCAGAATATCCTTCAAACACCTTCCAACATAAAGGGGAACCCTCAGAGAAAAAAATAAGATTAAGTTAAATTCTAATATCACTTTAGCGATATTCGATAAATCGATCAATACACACACCATCAATATAAAAGATATCCAGACCTCGTAGTTAACAATCCTTGACCTTCACTGACTCCTCTCGCATTTCTCCTTTTAATGCGCTGGTCATCCTTTCTTCATAATTGTTCTCCTACGCGTCGATCGATTATAATAATTTTAAATGAATTCAGTCCTAAATGCACAATATATTTCATATCGAATCCAAAGCAAAGTCACTAATATTTATTTAAATTTCTAATCGATGTGACGATCATATCGTTGCAGATGAAACAATACCTCATCTCATCAATAATTGTCCCATATATAAATTTCAAGATGGTTTTAGGCTATTCACGATGTTTTCCATTCTTTTTTGGAATGGGTTATAAATTTCAAACAAATTTGATACGTTCATTTTGTATTCAGTTCTTTTTTTCTGCTTTTGTCTTTATATTTTCAGATTCGATATGCGCCACTTGGAGAAGACTCTGTGTTAATTAATAGGAGACCACTCTTGAAGAAAGAAATCCCTCAAATTTATTTCAGCTTATTTTTGTATACACAACAACACACATGTCTTTTTATAAAAAATTTCATGTCATACGCCGAATTGTATCCAGCACTCCGTCACTAACCCCTGCTAACACTACACGCTCTATTGTTTGCCAACCAAAAAATTGTAAGCCAAAAGTTCAAAGAATATATATAAATATATCAACAACTTTCATTCGGTGACAAATTTCATCATTCTATGGCACCTCTCCTTCCAAACAAGTCCAGGGCTAGGAAAGAAATTTTCTAGCTTTCGGTATGCGGCCACCATTCACTGTTGGGTCTAAAATCAACAGTGCTGTGCCTAAGGTGGCATAAGGACACAGTAACAAAGCCTACACAGAACACACACTGGTTAACCTAACTCGTACAAGCTTGAATTAGCTTCCGAGGGGGTGTACATTGATATATGTATACCTAGATAAGCCAGTATAAACATAAACAAATAAATAAACAAACCAAAGACCTGGAAATATTTCATAATGGGCAGTGTTAAAAATAATAAGTGCCTCACGAGTTTGAGGCATAATGGGTGGGAGGAATGTATAGTATACATATAGTGACACTACTTTGAAATAATAAGATTTCTTATCCTACTATTTTGAGGCTTTTGTACACTTATGTAGGCAATATAAGTTTGTAGTGTGACATTGACAGATTCACAGTATTAACATGAATGGGTGGAATGATATAAGACGCCGCCGGATGGACACAACTCATAAAATATACATTCTGCAATAGTGACACTCTGCATATCTCCCTTCTTTTACATTCACACACATAGAACCAATAGAAACAATTCAAATCTATCACAGTCTTATCCTTAAATCTAAAATTTTAAATAAAAAGTTATTCCAGGAATTTATTTACAATTACATAAAGCATCTTAAATCTAACACGATTATTATTATCTATAATTTAATTACAAATTTCTTCAATAAATCTTCTTATTGGCTTTTTGTCTCGTCTATGAAATCGAGAACATTCATAATTATCTAATTCAGAATTATCAGGTATTGAACTTACAGCCTTGTTAACGTTATTCTCATCATTTGAATTTTCATAATTGGTTGTGGAAATAGGTTCATTATGGATATCATACATTCATTGTGAGCTGCGATTATTTGAATAAATCTGAATAAATTTCATTGTTCGAAATGAATAATCCCGGTGAACCTTTTATCTATATCTATATATTCACAAAAATATATTTCAGTAGCTATCCCTTAATGACTTCAAATAGTACAAATATCTCCATAGGGGTATTTATTTTTTTCTCTCTGGATATACAAAATAACCATATGAGTCGCTTCCACTTGCACCCTCTGGGATGGTTATCCGAGTTCCAGCCGAGTTTTCTGTGAAAAGTTTATGTCTAGCAAACTGACGTCAAATTCGGTATTAACATCCAAAAACACTAACTCATAATAATTGCATATGCCACATTTACTTGAACCCCCAAGGGGTGTCAGTAGGTACTCAGCCTAATAATTGAAGACTCTTAAAAAATCAACCAAACATGAAAATACTATCATACTTCTGCAAAATCATATACATTCTGCAGAATTATCTACATATTGACAAAAAACATTTCAGTAGTTATCTCTGACTTGCACCCCCACGGGGGGCTAAAATAACGGCTTAATGATTATTCAATCAGACTAAACATAGAATCGACACGATATTCGGTATTCATTCTTCTCTCAGTATACACAGGAGCAGGAGAGGATTCCGAAAACTTTTTTCCGGTTTTGCCTATCTATCTTATAGGCTGCTTTTGTTTTCAGTTTAATAGCATTTATTTTTAGATGGACCTTTATAGATTCATTCTAATGAAGAAATGGATAACAATTTCCCTTGGATTATGCTGAATTTTTCAGGGCTCCCTATTTCCAGCATAAGCATGAATCTGTTGAAAACTGCAGGTTCGAGTACAAAACAGTGTAAATACGGAGTGCCATATCAGTTTCTATAGTGATGACATTTGTAGGGGATGTTAATAAAAATCAACCAGCAATAAGTTACCTATATCCTCAAAAATTGTTGAAACAAGTAAACACAAAATTGATGAATAAAATCTGATACTTGTAGCATCAATAAATTCTTATTTCATTTCGAATTATGGGATGGCGTGAAAGCAGACATTAATGTTATTGTAGGTATTTTTTTGATTAACTACCTTCGATCATTTATGCAATAAGTTTCAAGTGTCCTTTACAATTGGTCTTAATTTTAGTATCTTATAAAAATAACTTATTAATTACTTCTAAGATATCGCATGATGCTCAACAGGGGCCAATAACGGTAGTAAAATTAATTTAATGCACATTTCCAATTCATGACAATAAAACAAATTGAAACGTTTCTCAGTATATTTGAACCAAACACTCAATCTTTCATTAATTATTACAACATTTCAAATAAAATGATATGTTGTGAGTTACAAGCAAGGATAAATGGTGCAACGTTCCAAATAGTATGACCACATATATTATTTTCTGTTTTAAATGTATCGAAATATCTTATTGACCGTAAGGTACTTGAAGCAACACTAAAAAGTCAATTTCAATATATTACACTCATTGTTTTCTCTCCAGGATCAGGTTTGTTGGAAAATGTATTATTTCGATGTAGCTAATATATTTCAAGGCTTTTATTGATATTTACATTCTGTTCAAATAAACATGGAGTATAATTCTAAGATTGGAAAAAAAATTCAATTTTTGCTTAATTAAATGGTGAATGATAATTTTAAGTTAAATGTGCTTCATCAAAATCCTAGCACCTCCTTGCACCTCCATCTATCAAGCAGCAGCAAAACCCACATATGAGATCAATTTCCTTTTTTTTAAACTGATCTTCAGCATGCGTCTTATTAGAACTTTCTTGTTCTTGAAAAACATGCTTCACTGAATAATAAGCTTACAGAACTGCTACTTCAACACCTTTGAATCAAATTCAATGAATAAACTATCTTGGAAGATATGGAAATTCATCAAGAAAAGGAAAAAATAGCCTCCATTTGATCTGAAATAATAAAAATAACCAAACCCCCATCCTTGGAGGACCAGGCTTTTCTGTTGGGGTGTGCGTCCTTAGTTGATAAGTTCCAATTTTTAGGTGCCGGAAACTCGCGTTTCACCCTCTCTCGTCAGCTCCATCACGTACATAAACTTGCACGATCTGTACCCAGCTACTACGAGGCGACCTGCCTTCGAGGACGTGAGAGTAGGATTTGCTGGTAGAGCTGAACTCTATTCCTAGAGTCTCCGGCCCTTTCGACGGAAAACAGAGGACATTACCCAGAGTTTTTTACAAAATGACCATCGACAGGACATATTTTCTCTGAGATCCTATACCAGCTTTTAGTAGCCAATAGCCTCAATAATAATAAAAATGAGCAACATATGCCAATCACAGATACAAACAAAACATACATTAATTCGATATGTGATGGAACCAAAATTAGAAAATATTAAATTCAACTTCTTTTTTCTTGGGAAATATAATTGTTTCTTCATTTTTCTTTTTCTACTGGTTGCACCAGTCCCATATGTCAAATCATGTGCTTCATCAATCAATTTCATTATATGTCGAATATCACTATCTCTCTACAAATGAAATATTGGATCATATTTCTAGTTGAACATAAATGAAAAACTATCAAACTTACCTGTACTTCTATCTTCACACGAATTCTAGAAGGGCAGAACCCAGATATTCTGATACTTCCTCCAGTTTTCATGCTGCGTTTGCTACATTGACTTACGTATCCTGGAAGTTAAATGGTTTCCTAATATCACCATGATTTCTAACGAACTAATTATATCAAACTGGTGGGAAACATAAAGAAACAAACCTGAATAATTACTTCGATTGCACTCAAAATTAATTACTAATCCATCACTGCTTTTCCGATATCTTCGTTTTATGTAATCGACACTTCTATTCTCCAATGCTCGTCAAGCCTCAAATTCTTCTTCGTTTTTAAAAGTCAACTGTGATGTTATGATGTTGATGGAATGAATTTGCTCTAAATGATTATCCAAAGCATTATGGGACTCAAGAGCAATTTTATTTTCTTCTGGGCAAATTGGGCATTTTAAATGCTTTAATTGCTTTGGAATAAGAACTTGATGATGAATATTCCGCATATGACGATATTTCGCCGAAGCAGAACCAAATTGTTTTGAACAAATTTGAAAACTCAGTTTGTCCCTGTAAATTAAAGTTTCCAAATAAATTGGTTGAGTACATTTTCTACAAAATAATAGATAAATACTTACTTTTCTCCTTCCGTGATGAAAGATAATAAAAATTGCTTTTACTGCAATTTTCAAATATCAACACGTTGCTAACAAAAATATCCGATAACAGCTTCTAGCAAAATTATAAATTCGAATCAAATCGCTGATTGTCAAAACGAATAGTTGAAAATATGACAAAGAGGGCCTATAGTCCTCTCTGTCGTTGACAGCAAGCGCGCGCCGTTTCCTGATTGGTCGAGATCTTAGGTATCGAGGTAAAATTAATGTCTGCTTCCAGGAGCAATGGGTCCGAAATTAAAGGTCTGCTATACCAGAAAATTCTGGTTAGTTTCCCGAGAAAAATGGCACAACTTTGGAACCTCTGTAATAAATTCCAATCACACTTACTATTCGAATTAACCAAAATGCGAATGAAAATAACGAATACAGATAATTGAATTGAGAAAATTTACTTACGAGATGATAGGCGGCTCCAAGATTAAAGGCGAGAGGTAGTTGCAAAATCTGACTTTTTCGATAGAAAATTAAAATTCAGGTACTGCAATTGACACCAAGTTTGATCCGTAAAAACGAAGAATGCATGTAAGGTAATAATATTATACTTTGTGTCATTAACCACACCTTTATTCTTTCAATGAGAATGTGTGACCGTCAGACCAAAAAAATTTAAACGAGCTAACGGACCGCATATGCTCTCTACACAATAAATTCATAAGCTATCATTTTAGCCCCCATGGGAGTATAACTCAGAGATAACTACCGCAATGTTTTTTGTCAATGCGTAGATAATTCTGCATATGGATGATAGCATTACCATGGTTGGTTGATTTTTTATGAATTTTTGATTATTACCTAATAGCTACAGACCTCCTTGGGGGCTGCAAGTAAATGTGGCAAAAGCAGTAGTTATGAGTTATTGTTTCTGGATGTTTATGTCAAATTTGATCTCAATCCCTTGTCTAGTTTGCTAGATATGAAGTTTTCACAGAAAACTTGGCTAAAACCCGGCTAGCCTCCCCAGGGGGTGCAAGTGGAAGTGAGTCATTTGGTTATTTTGTGTTTATAGTGAGAAGAACAAATAACAAATTTCGTGTTGACTCAATGTCTAATTCTCGAGATGTTCGTATCTGTTTGAATAATAATTAAGCCAATACGTAGATAATTCTGCAGAAGTATTATAGCATTCTGATGCTTGGTTGTTTTTTCATGAATTTTAAATGATAGGCTGAGTACCTACTGAGCCCCCTAGGGGGGAGCAAGTAAATGTGGCATATGCAGTAATAATAAGTACGTGTTTCTGGAAGTTTGGCCAAATTTGACCTCAATGGTATGATAGATATGAATTTTTAACAGAAAACTCGGTTAGCCCGCCCAAGATGTGCATATGGAAGCGAGTTATACAGTTATTCTGTGTATATAGAGAGAAAAATTGATATCAAATTTCATGTCGATTCTATGTTCAGTTCTCGTTATATTCGTATCTGTTTGAATAATTATCAAACCGTTATTTTAGCCACCCCATGGGTGTGCAAGTCAGAGATAATCACTGAAATGTTTTTTGTCAATACGTTGATAATTCTGTAGAACTATGACTGCATTCTAATGATTGGTTGTTTTTTTATGAATTTTTAATTCTTAGGCTGAGTACCCACTGACCCCCCTGGGGCTGCAAGTAAATGTGGTATATGCAGTAATCATGCGTTAGTATTTCTGAATGTTAATACCTAATCCGACCTCAATTCAATGTCTAAGTTCCCAGATACAAAGTTCTTACAGAAAACTCGGCTGGAACTCGGCTAGCCGCCCATAGGAGCTGCAAGTAGAAGCGAGTCATATAGTTATTTTGTGTGTATAGAAAGAAGAATGGAATACCTAATTTCGTGTTGATTCTATGTCTAATTCTCGAGATATTCGTATCTGTTCGAATAATCATTAAACCGTTATTATAGCTCTCCATGGCGGTGCAAGTCAGAGATAACTACTGAAATGTTTTTTTGTCAATATCTAGATAATTCTGCAGAAGTATGATAACATTCTCATGTTTGTTTGACTTTTTATGAAGTTTGGATTATTAGGCTGAGTACTTACTGCCTCCCTGGGAGGTGCAAGTAAGTTTAGCATATGCAGTAATTATGAGTTGATCCTTCTAGATGTTTATGCTAAATTTGGTCACCATCCTATGTTTAGTTTGCTAGATATGAATTTTTCCATTGAAAACTCGTCCGTCATTCGACATATCGACCCAAGGGTGCTGTCGAATGAGTGCTAGTGATGAAATTATCTTCGTAGAGAAAGTACCATTTCCAGATTCCAACGTAAAAATAGGAAAATCTCAAATTATTTCGGCAAATCAAAATTATTTGCATCGCTCTCCGGCCGTTATTCCTGGGGCCTACAAAAAATCCACAAATCTCAGCTATCTACTCGGCTGTTTTCACATTAATCAGCATTTTCAACCGCACCATTAGATTGTGGATTATAAGTAGGTGATGTTTTAGAGTCAATATGATTTTTCTTATTAATTCACCCATTTCAGCACTAGAAAAATTTGAAGCGTTGTCAGAAACAAAAATTTTTGGAATGCCAAAACGACAGAATACACTAAATTTAACAGTAAAAGCCAATGTAGTTTTTGATGGGAACGTTTTTAGTCACTTAGAATAGGCGTCTCATATTACGAGAAAATGAAAGCTGTACAACTGACAATAATCGAAGTGTACTCTTTGAATTGGCTCCAATGGCCAATTTCATGGGTTGAGTATAGATCTAATTGGTGATAAAGGATTTTTAGCACAATTTTTAAACGACATGCATAAGTGGTCAATATTTTCATTAATATTAGGCCCATAAAATCGAGACCTAGCTATAGATTTCATTTCAATGATACCCAAATGAGTTTCATGTCATGATTATAATACTTGTTTTACTATTTGACTGATATTATTAATCTATTATCCCACAATAAAAAATCATTTTCTGTGCTCCTTACTATATAATTACATTTAAAGGTCTATGTACTACTTATTTCTTTACTTTCGAAAACTCAACTGTATCTACAGCAAAATCCTTCATCTTCAAGAAGAAAAAATCTCGTTAGTAAATAATCAATAATAATAATGATACACAATACACAAAGGTTCAAAGATATCAAAACGAAAAGAATTAATGACATTGAAAATTAATGGAGAATATAATAAATTTCCGCGCTTGTCTGCACCCATAATATGGAACAGTGCTTACTAATACAACTTCCACAACGAATGGACAAACCTATACCTCCGATTCAGAGCTCTGCATTATAGGGTGTTTTTTTTTGATTGTAAAACTTGATACCCCTAATACGTCCTTTCTCTCTACATTGGTTGATTTAGTGTATTTATTTCATGATTATATGTACGACTTGTTTTCATATGTCCTAAACAGTGATGCTGTTGAAGGTCTTCGAGTTTTTGATCATGGAAACTTTTATATTCACTGGAAGATCATCTTCACACAATGCTTATTCAGCTGAAATTGTTTTCAGTTTGCACTTTTGAGTCATTCTGGTTACCGCATTTGTCACATATGAATGGCCGAACTTTCCGAAATACATATTCTTGACATAGAGTACATTGTATAATTCCCCGTGTTTTTCTTGGCGGTTCACTAGATATTATTCTGATTGATATGAATTCTAATTCGTAAATGGGCTTAGATCTACAAAGACATGAGGAAGTGGAAGCTTTGACGTCCAATTTCTTATATTCATGATGTTTCTTATTTTTTGTCCTGTTCAATTTTTTCTTTTATTTCATCTGTAGGAACGTGGAATGTTAATGACTTATAATAATCTTATAAGTTCTGTCCTGTTTCACTGATATTCTGATATGTGTGGAATATTATATTTTCTTCTCGTAAAAATCGAACTGAACTTTTGTATGTTCACATCGATCCTAACGATATTGTTGAACAGAAATTTGGAATAAAAGGTGTTTGCGTGGTATTTGCATCGCTTGATTTATTGTTGTGATACTGAAATTTATTTTGTGTGCTGACAGTCGAATTTTTATGGCTTTCAAGGAAAAGACGGGTTTGTTTCTGTTTTTGACCTTTTGTCAAGAAATGTCTACATTTATCGAAAGCACCATGGGTTGGTTCTTATTTTATTTGAGAGTTATCCAATAGGCAACTTGATTGATGTCTAAAATTCAGATGAATGAGCGTTGAAGGGAGAATTCATCTCACCGATAAACATACGTAAACAAAATTAAGACCTCAGAAAGAAAAACTCAAAAGAAGAAATACCAAGAAAGCAGTATTCATGAATATCACTTCTGATCCCACAAGTGCTCGATCAACATAGTTGCCGAAAGTTCAGACTTGTTCAGAGGCTAATTATTCGATTTAACTTGAAGAGGTCTTCATGTCATGAATTATTACAAATTGAATTCAAATTCATGAGTTTAGTCAATGTTGACATTTAATGAAAATGAAAAAAAAACTCAGTTTCCGCTTTAAGGAGAGATATGTCTCTCGAAACTTTGGTATGTGGAAGATCCAAAAATTATAGAGGACATAGATCAAATAATTATTCTACACGAGTTTCATTTTCGATCATATCTCGTCATAAAGAGGAAGGGATAGACGAAAATGTCCATTTTCCCATTAAATTGACACTTCCACAAGAAAAACTTCTTTTTTCCTATAGATGGCCAACGTTCGTTTAAGTATCACTCAGATTGAGGATGAGCTAGGGTAAAGGATAACATTCATGAATTATTCCAACAGATTTCTTCCTCGGGCAAACATTATTAACAGGGGCCAGCAGACGAGCGGGATCAGTGTTCATACGGGCAACCAAACAAGGTGATTTCGATGCAGAACATTATCCTTCCCCCCCATTGAGCTAAAGGAAATTTATTTCGTGTTTTTTCATCGCAGTGGCGTGCCTCGATACTGAAAAACTTCTGTTGTGATTAAATTGCAATTTTTTTCTAATTGAAGTATGTAGTTCGTAGTCTCATGTTGCTCAACTCCAATAATCGATATTCAGACGCTTTCAAAAATTTGATGCGAAAAGTCTTGTCAGATTTAGTTCAAATCAGTGAATTTTTCTTCTAATCACTGGTAGTTTGCAGAACTGTTATGAACGACGATCATCCTGGCTAGGTTTGGCCCAGTAATGATACTGACCGAGATATTCGGATAATTAACCTCATCTGGAAATATGAAATCTCTACCTCATCTCAATCGGAAGATAGAGAGTATACGACAGATTTACTACAAGTTCTTTATCAGGAAGCCAAACCCGAACATTTCGCGGACTCTGGACCAATAAACATATCTTAAATTGGAAAAAATTACTCACAGTTATTCTTCAGTTTCGTTCGAATCCCCAACATCCTTCATTAAAATCGAAAATCATAAAGAAATTGATATCCAGTGAGCTATTGTCCTTTGAAATCCTTTATTGATTTAAAGTCATTATTGTAATAATTTTGATGATATAATGTAAAACAATAGGCACGTAAGTCCCGAGGGATTGTTGCGTTGCCCGAGGTAGTTAAAATCCAATAACTCACAAGATAGATGATTAATTTTCTCTATTTCAGTGTCGTAATGAATTCATTACAGTACTAAAAACAGTGCTGTAATGAACTCATTACAGCATTGTTTTCAGTTATATTTTTCGTTTTGTGGTTGACAACATTGACATCCTATCCTTTCGAATGTCAACACACGTCCATCAATTGTCAATATTAAACCATGTAGAGATTTGAACGCACTATTCAAATTCTATAATCTGTCAATTTTCGTATCAGTCACACCAACTGCGAAAATAAAATACAAAAGGCACTAGGAGTTATAATCTGGATTTTTCATTGAATTGCAATACATTTCTCACAATTCTTGACTGAAATAGAGAAAATATCGTTTTCGTACTTCCGGGCCTAAAGTGACAACTTCACTCCTTTGTGACAGGTACTAAAGTGGCACATTTAATCCCTCCGGGATTAAATATTGACGAAACTCCCGGAACGATTAAATCACAAACAAACGAATTTAAGGGATATTTTATTGAAAAATACAATTAATTAGAATGGTAACTAACGTTAATAGTCAAATTAATATTGTGTTCGTCATATTGACCAGTCTTTCCTGGGTTAATGCAGCAGGTAACTGACGAGTAACAGATGGGTCCTTATCATATTGAACTGGTGTTTGTTTCGAAGATCCTGCGGAAACAGGAAGCGAGAATGAGGACTGTGGCATAACTATAGTGGACGAATCGGCGACTTGACCAAATATTTTATCTGAAATGTTTTGTTTATTTTTAATAGACGATTCAATATATCCCTCGGCCACGTTGGAGGATTTCCATTCTCCATGTCTCTTCAGCACGACTATTGTTGCTCCCGAATCAGCTAACAAAGACGCAGATGTGCGTCTAAAACAATGTCCCGTATAAGACGTCGCATTTTCTAATTTCACGAAAGCTGCTATTTGCCGAGGAAATGTACCAAACATGTTTTTTCCTACTACTCGCGTAGTACATTCTTGGTTGATGTATTGAACAAAAAATTTTGAATAAGGTGTCCCTGTCTTTCGCAATGCCACATATTTTCGAAATTTCGCCACAAAACTGATGGCACTGTTTTCTGAATTTTTGATCACAAAATTTCGGTCAATTTTATTTTTGGTGTTTCTAATCGCAATTAGGAAGGAATCGCCCAAATCTTCACATCGTCGATTTCTAAATCGACCAACTCTTTTCCACGACAAGCTCCCGCAACGCCCGAAATAAGTGCAACCTACAAAAAATTGATTTCTTAAAATTTCTGAATATAAACACATTTCTAAATTTAAATATTTATCATCCGGAGCCTCCCGTAAGAACTTGCTCAGACGTGAGAATTCTTGACTTCTTTGGCTTAAATCTCTCATTTCTTCTCTTCAAAAAAGCTAATAATTTTGGAAATTTACTTATATCAATATCTTCCCTAATGTTTATAACCGATTTCAGCATTGAGTAATGTGCCCAGAGAGTTGAGGCACCAACCGCTTTTGATTTATCATTGAAGTAGACTAACAGCGCATTTTCAGTAGGTTGTCTCACACTTTTTAAAAGCATCGTACTGCTTCTCGTATAGTTTTCTAGATTTCGGTGGTAACAATTCTTCACCTACTTCGGCTGCTCTTTTATCAATATCAGATACAGCTTCTTCACTCATGATACCAATAATTATCAATAACAATGTTTCTTTACAATGACACTAGTAATGACAAATGTTTCTAAATTATAATTGTCACAACGCAATGTTATTATGGTAATTTATTTTAAAGACAGTTTATTAAATGAGTTGAAGAGAGAAAAAACTGATTGAAATTATTGAAATAATTAATAAAATCATACCGGAAGTACGAAAGTATCGTATATACCTTGCGACTGAAGTACATTTAATCCATCAGGTAAATTATGGCCCTCCCTGCGGTCGGGCCATAAACTTACCTTCAGGATTAAATGTACTACTTCAGTCCCGCGGTATATAATATACTATTATTACTCGTTGCAGAAGGCAATTCCAACACTCATGCGTTCGAATTTCGCATTCGTCTTGGAATAAGTACCCATTCTGCAACGTGCTTTAGAATATACTTTTATTTCATACTGCATGAAATATAAAAACCAAATTGTTTTGGTTTTCAGACCAAAACGAATTATCTTTATTAAGAATTGAGTAGGCATGGTTGCCATGGAAATGTCTCTGACAACATTGAAGATATTTGTCATATCGTGTTTCTCATCATATTCAAATTTGTAAAAAATGAATGCAAACTCAGAGAGCATTGAGATTTCAAGAGATTTGTTAGAAAAGGCTGACAAAGCGCGTTCCGTACTACTACCGACAAAGTCGGTACTTAAGTACAAAAAGGAATATGACAAATTTCTGCAGTGGGTGGAAGTTACCCGTATGGATAGTAAAAACACGAGTGAAACTGTAATGTTTCTATTTATTCTTTTAGTCTAATATATGAATTGGTTTATTTTTCTTACAATCTGAATTGTATAGTCTTAATTCGCTGTGGACTATGTGGTCAATGCTAAAATTGATGATGAGAATACATGATGACATAGATTGAAGTGAATTTCACGAATTGGAAGCGTTTCTCAAACGCAAAAGTAGGTAAAAGTTTAGTCGGGAAGATATCATCAAATTTTTGAAGAATGCATCTGATAAAGAATACTTACTTCATAAGGCATGTAATGCAAACTGTAACGATTGCACATTTATTGTTTTGTTTCACAGGTAGTTTTGATTATGGGTTATTTCAGGGGCTGTAGATGTCAAGAACTTTTGAATATGAAAATAAATCACATCGAAGATAGGGGCTGTGTTATGGTGGTTGACATTCTGGAAAGTAGAAGAGATACCCGTAAGAGATTTATTATTGTGGAAGAAAACGAGGTCTCTGCATTAAGTCTAGTGAGGAAGTATGCTTTAACGTCCATCGGACCCGGAAAGATTTTTTCTAACGTATCGCGGAAAACGTTGCTCAGTTCAACCGGTTGAAAAAAATACATTCGGAAAAATTCCAAGTAAAATTGCTAGTTGTTTGAAATTGCCGAATCCAGGACATTGTCTGCGAAGGACTTCTGCGACTGCCTTGGTCAATGTAGGAGCAATTATGACAACATTGAAGAGACATGGTGGATGGCGAAGTTCAACGGTGGCTGAAGGGTATTTGGCCGACAACATGGAATTGAAAAACAAAACTGCCAGAATGTTAGCTGGCATGTCAGATGAAAGAAGGAAAACAACTTCATGTTTGAATACAGACATTAACAGTGACAACCGTTTAATAGAAAATCCTTGCAATTCGGGCAACAATTTTAGTGGTAAATTCGACAACTGTCAGTTTGTTTTGTGAAAACTTTAGAGGGAGTCAAATAATATTAATAATAATAATAATAATAATAAACTTTATTCACAAAAATCATCGTTACATTATGCTCAAATGAAAATGGGAAATGTCAAAAACAGAAAATATACTAGAGTGATTTTGCTTAAGTTTGACTCATTCCTGACAAAAATCAAGTATAGTGTAGGGTTTGTGCGGGTACAAAATTAGAAATAATAATAATCACCCATGCTTAATGAAGGGCAGCGGACTTCCTGAGTCGCTGGTTATACTATAACAGTAGATCCAAAATTATCTTTGGTAGAAAAGATGTTTGCAAGGTGAATAAAACAAGTTTGTAGTTACAATAGAATTATGTATTCACAGATAAGAATAGGTACACAATGTTCGGCACTTGAGATTTCACTTACAGAAAGAGTTTTTAGGTGTCTATAATAACCAAGGATTTGAACCTCTTTGCTCAATCTAGGCACTTCTGCTAATATAAAATGATAAAGAGATCTGACCTTATTTGTTGTTTGGAGTTCACCTTAGCTCTGCTTCAATTGTCGAGGGTAGATTTCTCAGAATAAGGTGCAGGCACTTTGGATAAGGCTTCACAAACTTCCACTGATGAATTGTGCCTTGGCGATATGTAATTGCTTCACAGATTCACAATTCACAACCTTTTTCCTTTACGTAGAGAATTTCAACTGAGTAATTCACATACACATGAACTAGGGTAACTGACTGACCTGAAAACAGATTATTTTGAGAGATTTTAAGAGGAACTTGTAGTTGTGAGTGCCGTTATGGACTCGTGAAAAGTAAATTGATAAAGAGAGAATTTACTTGTAGAAGTACTGTGCACAAGAGCGTCATGAGAGAGAATGAATTTACTTGTAGGAGTACTTACCACCTTGAGAGGTGCAGACAGAATGAATTTGAATTACTAAAAGAGTTCGGACTATACAAAGGTTCAGGTAGCTGAGTTTAGGATTTCAAAATTCCGTCCCACAGAAGGCGTTCTTGGAAGTAACGGCCGCTCCGCCAAATTCCGAGAACGGTCCTTTGTTGCGAGAATATCGCAACAGGGTTCCTGCTGCATCAAGAGTTCATGAATCTCTCTGCGGAATTTTTGAATTGATCAATCTCCCTTATGCGTCTTGGCAGTGCGTTGTACAATTTGATGCACATATAAGTACAAGATTTTTCGGTGGAAGAGAGGTTATGCTGAGGATAAATGAAGTAGTCATTCCTTGTGTTATATGAACGGATCTTTTCGAATTTTGTGAAGTATTGAGGCTGTTTAAACACAAATTGTAGGCATTTAAATATATAAAGAGCCGGCAAAGTAAGTATATTGATTTTCTTGAATACACCTCTACAAGTCTCCCTATACTTCATCTTGAATATATTTCTAATGGCGAATTTCTGTGTTCTAAATATAGATAAAGCGTGTGGGCTATTTCCCCAGAATATAACACCATAACTTAAAAGGGACTGGAAGTTGGAAAAATAAACTGCCATAAGAAATTCGACACTAAACTCAGTACGCAGTACATGTAGTGTGTATACTACCTTGTTCAGTTTTCCCTGAAGTTCACGAATGTGTTCGGCCCACTCAAGGTGCTTGTCGATGGTTATACCAAGGAATTTGATATGATCTTTCAGCTCAATTGGCCTACCATTGAGAGTTATCGATAAGCTTTCGGACTTTCTTAGTTTATGAGAAAAAAGGACAAACTCAGTTTTATTATCATTGAGAATAAGGTCATGCGAAAGGCACCAAAGATCTATAACTGCCCTGTTTAACTCCCAAGGGAGTTATGACAAAGTTTATTGTTACGGTAACTAAGCATTTATTCCTTTGTAATGTATCAGTATGAAATAAAACATTTTTTATTGAATAATATAGGTATTGTCAATCTGTGCCACAAATCAATGGTTGTCACTAATCAAATTCATTTAAGGAATGTTCAGGAATTCACTCCAAAGAAAGGATGAGATTTTTCAAAAACAGAGAAGATTAACAAAATTCAGTTCATCAAATTTGTATTGTATTGTAACTATTTATCATTAGTAGACGGAAAGGGAAATATCTATTTTCTACTTTATCCTATGAACATCTATGACTTGAGTGGATTCAAAAACTTCTCGTGGGTTAAGTCTCTGAAGATAAATTTTCATGAAGTGCAATATATATGCGCAGAAATTAGTTGAAATTTGAGAATGTTTATGACTAATCGAATATCTTCAAAAGGGTTCCTTTCCTGAAGATTATAACAATGTTTGATGGACTTCTTTGTTACAACGTTGTTCAAAAATTTTCAAGTTTTGGATCGATCGGATGAATATTCTAGTAGTTGTTGAGAAAACGAGATTGCAGATGCTCATACCTAATAAACATGGATGTTGACATAGTCGTACACTCAACAGTTCTCTCCGTAAGAACTGTTTTATGAATTTATCCTTTATAAGAAACTATTCTTCATATCTTTGTTGAACCCCTTTAGTAGAAACTTACTACCTATATAAGTTGAATATACATGCAGTGAGTATACAGGGTGTCTCAAGTTCGAGTGCCTATTAGACGTTTCTGGAGAACTAGACATATTTGAAATCTGAAAATTGGGATTATGATATTGTTCGAAGTTCTTCACAGAGCTAAAATATTTTCGAAGCCCAAAAACTTCCGGTTATACAGGGTTTCAAAATAAATTCGACGAAAAAATTTTTTTTCAAGTTTTCCATTTCTGGTATGATTGACTATTCAATAGTGAATACATTTCTGTTAAAATCATTGTATTAAATCGAATAGTTTTCAAAATATCCAAAAAAAAAACTGGAAAAAGAGTCAAATATGTTCAGTCAGTAATATGTTCATTATTCTTATTTTAAATATCCTGAGCGTAAACCGTTTTTACAACATCGAAGAGGAAGGATGTGAAAAGGTCATTCATCTTTTGGATTTCAAAAATATCATCACAGGGTGTTTCAAATTTTGTGTTGAAAATTGTGATCTTAAATTGGCCATAACTTCTGTTTTTCAAATCAGAACCCTATTTTTTTATAATTTTGTTGGATTCTGCGGTCAAAAATAATGATAGTTTTCTCACATGATTATGCTCCTAAATTCAATAATTTCTGAGTTATTTGAGATTTTCTGAATTTATGGTGTACGTAGAGTCAAATTTATTGCATCTAAAATAATTCAATGAATATTCTTTCGAAACCATGGGAACACTCTGTACCCATAGAAGATAAATTATCTGTTAATAATTCACAAGTGTCAGGTGTTATTATTATTCGTTATCTTCATTTCTCGATTTAACAAAATGAACCGTTATTCTCATTACGAAATTCTGTATCTATTTTATATACATGGTGAATGTGACAGAATTATTAGTAGAACCTGCCAGGCCTTCAACGAGATATATCCCCATTTACCTTCCATGACGGAGAAGATCTTTAGAAAATATGTTTCAAAGTTTCAAAGTTTTGGATGTGTAAGAGCCCCTAAAGAATACAAAAGAAGGGTAGTTGATGATGAGGAAAATGAAATTAGTGTTTTGACTTATTTAGAACCGAAATCGATTTAGACAGAAATTCAGTGCACCGAATTTTGAAAAAATTCATGCATGACTACAAATATGGGAAAGTTTATGCATTAGAACCAGGTGACTACATAAAAGGTTAAATTTTTGTAGAGGAATATTAGAAAAACTTGAAAATGATGAAAATTTTTTGAAAAAGATCATTTGGACAGACGAAGCAAGATTCAATAATGAAGGACTATGTAATAGAAAGAATTGCCACATTTGGAGAAGTGAAAATCCTCATAGAAAAAGACAAAGAAACCCCCAGAACAAATTTAGTCTTAATGTGTTAATGTGAAAAATTTTTGGAAATCCTGAGAAATTTTGTTTCTGAGTTTTTGAATGAACTGCCGTTGAGTATGTCGACTACCGCATATTATCAATTGGATGGGGCTCCGGCACATAGTTCGCACGAGGTGTTTGAAGAACTGAATGCAATGTTTGATAGTCGGTGGATCGGACGCTGTTCTTCACTATTTTGGTCCCCAGGATCTCCCGATCTTACTCCCTTAGATTTTTATTTATGGGGTAAAATAAAAAACATAGTCTATGAATCTCCTATTGAAAGCAAAGAAGATTTGATACGGCGTGTGGAGGATGCTTTCCACTCTCTAAAGGGGGAGGAAATTGAGCGAGCGACTAACCGAGGTGTTTCAAGACGTATTCGAAAGTGTGTGGAACAAAATGGTTACCATATTGAGACTCTTACCTGATCATTTATTTTGTTAATTTGAGTTTTGAAACGTATTTTTAATTTTATTATCATAATTTATTTATAATCATAATTCGGTGTACTGAAGTAGCGAATCTATTTAATGTGTTTCCTATTGAAGAGATGAATTCTCATTCGCTTCGAAATAAGTCGAAATATTAATTTCATCAACTGCCCTTTTTTTTGTATTCTTTAGGGGCTCTTACATTCCAAAATTTGGAAAGTTTGAAACATCTTTTCAGAAATTGTAAACAAAATGGGAATACTTCTCATTGGATACTCAACATTTTGTGTCATCCACCATTTGAAATGAACAATATCATTAAGTGCATTTGAATGTGTATTGCGTATACAATTGAAAAAATACAATATAAGAAATAAATCTAAAATCTCATTATTAGAATAGCAACGATTCATTCTGTGAAATCAAAAATTTCATAACGACTAACAATAAGACCTATCTGACACTTGTGAATTATAAATGGGATGATTTATCTTCTATGCTCACAGAATATCCTTATGAATTTGACTCTACGTACTACATACATCCAGAAAATCTCAAATAACTCAGAAATTATTGAATTTAGGAGCATAATCATGTGAGAAAACTATCATTATTTTTGACCGCAGAATCCAACAAAATTATAAAAAAATAGGGTTCTAATTTGAAAAACAGAAGTTATGGTCAATTTAAGATCACAATTTTCAACACAAAATTTGAAACACCCTGTGATGATATTTTTGAAATCCAAAAGATGAATGACCTTTTCACATCCTTCCTCTTCGATGTTGTAAAAACGGTTTACGCTCAGGATATTTAAAATAAGAATAATGAACATATTACTGACTGAACATATTTGACTTTTTTTCCAGTTTTTTTTTTTGGATATTTTGAAAACTATTCGATTTAATACAATGGTTTTAACAGAAATGTATTCACTATTGAATACCCGTTCATACCAGGAATGGAAAACTTGAAAAAAAATTTTTTCGTCGAATTTATTTTCAAACCCTGTATAACCGGAAGTTTTTGGGCTTCGAAAGTATTTTAGCTCTGTAAAGAACTTCTAACAATATAATAATCCCAATTTTCAGATTTCAAATATGTCTAGTTCTCCAGAAACGACTAATAGGCACTCGAACTTGAGACACCTTGTATAAATCATTACTAAATTACCTCATTATTCCATATCTATTAAAGTATGCTCTTTGTCTAATGTTGGTTCACCCCATATCAGCAGACCGACTGCAGCTCTTAATTCTTGGAAAAAATATAATTCTTTTCCCAATTTATTTCCAATTACTTAATTCATACATTTCACAAAACAGAATTCCAAGATTGAAGCAAGTGACAAGCGATAAAGAATTATGGCAGATCGAATGGAAGTCTCACGAAATGTTCAATAGAAGTTTCATTTCTTATACTTCAAGAAAATTCCTGGTTTCGATCTTTCTAAAAACATTTGGACAGTGCTGTATCGTTTGAGAATAGGACATAGGCATACCAATAGCATGCATTTCAAATGGAACAGAGTTCTAAGTGACAGTTATGAATATGGAAAAACAATGCCTCTTTCCATCATATATTATCCCATATATAAATTTCTACATGGCTTTAGGGATATTAATGATGTTTCGATTATTTCGATTTCGATTATTTCGATTTCGATTATTATGAAATGGGTAGTAAATTTCAAACAAATTGGATACGCGACCATTTTTTTTCTTCTGCTTTTGTCTTTGTATTTTCAGATTTGATGAGAGTAATTTGGAGAATTCTTTGTCTTAATTAATCCTTCTGGAAGAAAGATGTCCTTCACCATTTAATTTAAGCTCATTTAGGTAAACCTCACAACACTTACGCGGGAGGTCAAGGTTTTGTGTTATTGGGTTTTTTCAAGGTTATTAAGTCACACGCCAAATTGCATGGGACCTCGTCACTAACCCCATCTAACTATTCATGCGAACAAAAATTGTACACCAAAAGTCGAAAGAATATACTCGTACTATGCTCTTTCTGAAAATAGAAATTTTGTTCAATTTGAGTATAAACTGCGGACCTAATCCGACGTCCAGTATTCGAAGTAATATTATTTATAGAAAACCTTTTGTCAAAGCAACTGGTAAATCATTTTTTACTTGAACCTCTGAAAAGCTATTGAGGTTGCCTCATCGGTCATCACTGTAGTGTTCGAGTTAGCTACATAAGATGTATAAATGATCGAGTGTGCTAATCAGCCTTCAAGTAGAAGTTCATTTTCACATCGGATTGAGTTATGTAGATGATTACCAAATATCTACAAAAGTTTAATTGTGGAATTTAATAATTCATATTATTATGCGAGCAAAAGGCATAAAGAGAGGAATTTACATAAATCGGTTCTTCCAACCACCTTGAAGCCGACAAACGACTACTTGCCGAAATTTTTGAAATGAGAAAACATGTGTGATTCGGCTACAATATAATTAAAATTTCATTCGATAAAATTATCGTTAGGCTTTTTTATTCCATTGACATTAGTTATCATTCTTCACTTGAAAGCATTCTCGAAGCATTTATAAAATCAATTATCATATTATACAATGGGAGAAACTCAAATAATCTTACTTATATTGTTCCAATAACGTACAAAATCTTCCGATGATCAACAGTCTTGTGCTTTCAGGAGCTACAGCAATATGTCCGTGGTTCAGAGCAAGAACAATCTCATTTATAGTTCCGAATTGCACTGTGTAAAATTTCTGGGTTTGATTGTGGGGTTTGTAGGGCTCCTTCTCCCAATATCATTAGTTAAAAGCAGTGATAGAAACTATACAAATTATTCAGCTTTATTGATCCCAATGAATTATTCACTTCTTTACTTTACTTGATATTTAGAGATTCATCAACTGAAAACTATATTTCTGATCAAAAAATCATACTAATTTATTCGTCAACAACGTTTCGGGCTGTGCCCTTTGTCAAGTTGACTGAAATATAAAGCGTAAACATTATATGATAATCACACTTATCACGATCAAATTCATATTTTATGATACATATATTTAAACTAAATTGAACAGAGATCCATTACTCTTTCTTTATGTTTCGAGTTGTCAAATTATGAATTTTATTTTGTCATGTGTTGACGGTTGACTTAGTGTACCGAAATTATGTGTTCTTCTTCTTTATTTTCTTATGTGTTCTCATTATTTATTTTCTGAATTAGTGTTGAGTCAACTTTGTTTCTTTATTTCAGTGTCGTAATGAGTTCATTACAGTACTAAAAACAGTACTGTGATGAACTAATTGCAGCATTGTTTTTAGTTATATTTTTCCTTTTGTGGTTGACAACACTGACATCCTAGCCTTTCGAATGTCAACACGCGTCTATTGCATTTCTATTGTCAATATTTAAACATGTAGAGATTTGAATGCACTATTCAAATTCTGTAATCTGTCAATTTTCGTATCAGTCGCACCAACTGCGAAAAGGCACTAGGAGATATCTGAATTTTTCATTGAATTCCAATAAATTTCTCACAATTCTTGACTGAAATAGAGAAAAAATGTCGTCTAATACTCGTTGCAGAAGGCAATTCCAACACTCATGCGTTCAATTACGCATTCTGTGTTGGAATACGTGCCCATTCTGAAACTTGTATTAGAATATACTATAGATTGTTGAGAATGATACGATGACTGAGAGGTTGGTGATGGTGAATGTCGAACGCCGCCGTTTGCTGAATAGATTGTAATGCACTTGTCGCTGCAGGAGATGGTTGAGAATGATACGATGACTGAGAGGTTGGTGATGGTGAATGTACGAACACCGTCGTTTGTTGAATAGATTGTAATGCACTTGTCGCTGCAGGAGATGGTTGAGAATGATACGATGACCGAGAGGTTGGTGATGGTGAATGTACGAACGCTGTCGTTTGTTGAATAGATTGTAATGCACTTGTCGCTGCAGGAGATGGTTGAGAATGATACGATGACTGAGAGGTTGGTGATGGTGAATGTACGAACGCTGCCAGCTGCTGAAGAGGTTGTGTATGGTATCCACGATATGGATCTTGCCATTCAGTTTGATAATCATATCTTTGGAAACCAACTCTATTTCGGCCTTTGATTTTTTTGTATTAGAGCTAAAACTCCTGCTTGGAACTCTAAAGTTTCATCCATTGTGAAAGAATCGACGGCGGGTAATACACCCTGAAAAAAGTAAATTTGGATTTTCTTTTGTTGTGTCATCCTAGAGTCCAGGAACTTAGATATCTTTTCATCGACGTCTGTTGTGCTCTTCGTGCTTTTGGGAATCGAAGGTTTACGAAACTCAGTTGCATTACTAGGACCACTTTGTACATTTCCTTCATCGCAGTTTTGAATAGACTCTTGGGTTGATCTTGGCTCATAAACCTTCTTTAAAAACATCAACTGTTCTTCGTGTATATAACGTCGAGACTTTTGGCAGCAGATCCAGATTTTTTTCATCTTTCTTATTTTTCATCGATTTTCGCCATGTGTCTCGAATGTTGTTCCATTTATCAGATACAGATTTTCCTGCAAACAAATAATAATATCATAAAGTTCTGTTGTTTTTAAGTGTTTCATCCATTTTATTTGTTTTCAGATATTTTGCTTCTGGGTGTTCGTTTAAGGAACTCCACTACTCATATAGGGTAGGAATATCGACTATTAGTAAAATAATAAAAGAAACAAGCGTCATTATTTGGAAGAGATTATGCACAGATTTCATGAAGTTGCCTGATACAGAGGGAGAATGGGAAGCCATTGCAAATGGATTTGAAACAAAAGCTAACTTTCCTCATTGTCTTGGAGCTGTAGACGGAAAGCACATCAGAATTATAAAACCATGCCATAGTGGTTCCATGTTTTTTAATTATAAAGATTATTTCTCGTTTGTATTACTTGCTGTGGTAGATTCAGAATACTGATTCATCTACATAAGTATTGGTTCATATGGGAAAGAGTGTGATTGTACCATATTAAAGAACAGTACCTTTTTTTGCAAAAGTTTAATGATGGTTCATTAAATATACCAAACCCCAAGCCTGTGCATGAAACCATACATGAAGAAATGCCGTATGTACTCATTGGGGACGAAGGCTTTAGCTTAACACCGAATCTCTTGAGACCATATGGGGGTACACATCTAGTAGTCCTTGAATGTCTGTTATATCATTGATTGCTCTCTGGTTTTGTTAAATATAAATCATTTCTGAGAATCCTCTGGTCTTTTTATATTTGCTCCTTGTCTAATATTTTTATGTTTTCGAAGTTGAAGGTATGGTTTTTCTCAATTTTATGATTATATAGAGCTATTTGGGTCTTTGATTATTTATGACCTTTTATTCCGTCGTTAAGTTTCTGTTTGGTCTGTCCTATTAGTACAGTAAAGAAAGGGCTGAAATCACTTTTTCTCGGAAAGAGCTGCATATTTGATATGTTGATTGTTATAATGAGAGAAACATATTATGGTCAAGAATGCAGGTTTTGAAATTTTCAGGAACATTGAAAAATTCTTGAAAATGAAGAGAAAAATACGGTTTTTCTGATATTTTCGCGAATTAGATGATTTAGTGAGAAAAAGATTCAAACAAAAGTTGTAGAGCGGATAATTCTAGTCCAAATTATGTACTTTATCGTTCTCGAAAGTGAATTTGTATACTGATAAACAGCGTATTTCTTTAGTAGTGCAATACCAACTAATTTTAAATTTGGCGCTCGATGAAATGACTACCTGAATGCTGAACCAAACATCTGGTAGATATTTGCCAGAGTTGGATTCTACCCGTTTTGTTATTGTATTTATTACATCGAACCCTAGCATAAAATGTTGAGTTGGTTGGTAACGGACAGTTTGGGTAAAACGATGTGCGGTTTTCTAATCTGATGTGCTAACGAAGGCGATATAGATTCTTCAATGGAGGCTAGAAGAAATATGAAAAATAGAAAAGTCAAAAATTGGATAAATATTAAAAAGGAAATTTTGTAATTTGACGAAATTGAAATTTTATTAATTCAAAAAACTAAAATAGTTTTCAGCCGCAATTATGAACAAATTCCTAGCTGAATTTCCTTAAGATGCATACGATATACGAATAATAATTTAGACGTAGGTAGGTATGTTTCTGATAGTAAAATAATAGTAATTCTTCGAAAGAAAGAAATTTATTCAGAGTAATGGGACAAAAGAGTTGAATTAAAAAATTGTAGTAATTATTTGAAGAAGCATTAATGAATAATGATTAAAGTTTCTGCATCGAATAATATCAGGAAAAACTGTTTTTTCATTTTTACTAATAATTCTTCAATTAAATGCATCAATATCATCTCCCTCAACGTGATCTAGATCCCATTCGTCTTCATCGACATCAGAGTTCATTTATATTCTCATTATCAAGTTAGAAACATTTTCACAAGTTATGGCGTTACACATTTTGCAAAACCTTGTACATTTCAGTCCTGCTTTTTTGCAACTGTAGCGAGAAGTATCACATTTTCTATTACAGCTGCAGAATACCTTTAACAAATGTGAATAAATAAAAACAAGAATAAGAGTGAATTTCTGAAATTTCCGAAACTAATAAAACTAGGGTGTGAATGAATTTGATCACATTATTCAATAATTCCTGAGGAGCTACTGTTTTGGTCATCATTTTAGGAAGTAGCATACAATGTTATCTATGCCAACCCCAATGTTCAAGTTTCAACGACGGTCGTCCTAGCCAAACCTGAATTTGATAATAAACTCGTCTGGTGTGTTCAATTAATGCTGACTCTGTTGGAGGAAGCATTACTAGGGGTGATGTTTTCCTGGTTCCTAAAACTGGGGTTGTGAATATTTTATATCTCAGTTCACCTATGCTCAAATTTTCCCCATTTGTGTTGTACAGATATCTCACTATTTTTTCCGCAATAGGATAAAGCTCTCTAATACTTCCATATTCTTGATAGAAAATCTGCACTGATTCCTGAAGATCGGGATTTCTCTGTAGTATTATTTTATTCTTTCCTTGAGTGTACATATCACTAGTAGAATCACATCCAGCAAATGCATGGGCGAATAAAATAAATGGCTTCAATTCACGGTCTTGATATGTTGAATACGAAGTATTTCCTTTAGATCCTGGAACAACTTTGTAGAAAAATATATTGCTGTGATCTGGTGTAAGAGATCTACGTCACTGCCAACCACAGCAACCGATTCTAGAATTTTTTTGGTCATTGTTACTATTTTGTCTTCATCAATTTGTACATCAGGGGCAACAACATTTTCTTTTCATACGATCGTTCATTTTTTATTCCGATGATTTCATCCGAATAACCGATAAATACAATTTTACAATTCTGTCCAATTTTTTTCAATATGAACGATCTATATATTTCTAATGCATCTACGAATCTCTTACTGTGAGGCCATACAACTTGGTGTAATCACCATCCACCATCTATAACATATATCATACCAGTAAGCAGAGATTGTGATTGAAGATGCGTTGAGAATTATTTAAAAAGGTCAGAGTTAACAGTTTTTCTCATTAATCCATATTCGTCGAAGAGAGATACTGGAAATGGCGACAGTTTGTAAGAAATTGCCTCTTTTTTCCTTGATTTATAGTTCTGATAAAGAACGATCATTCTCTGCAACAATGCAGATGAGTCTATAGAAGATGTACTTCCAGTAATACGATTTTTATTCTGGCTATCGCATAAATTCTTAACTTCAAATTTTAATAACAAAGTCATATTCCACAAATTTTTTCCAACGATTGCTTCCATTCCTTTGCGTCCTTGAAATTCCATATGACAGTTAATATGGTCGCTATCAATAACACCTGTAGAAAGAGACATCAGACAATCTCTTTTCTCAAAAGGATTATGGCATTTTATCCAGAATACAATTTTTTCTATGTCTTCTTTATCTCTCTTCATACGACTTTCAGATAAATCCACGTACTGTTCACTATTCGATGTTCTCAAATCAGCATATTCCTCCAAATACTCCATGACGTCAAATGCCGATGGCATCCCCAGAAGGTAACGCGCAACAACACTGGATGTGACTCCTCTACCATGTCTTAAATCGGAACCGAAAAATCTATAATATTTAGTGTTTGTTCTATATACATATCACTCCAGACACCACTCCAAGCTTTGTCTGTCCTACGAATAGTGAAATTTCCTTCTTTTGTGAACCTGTCTAATTCTAATGGATCCATTGTTGTTTCCAAATGCACCATATCCTGTAAGTACCATTGAGCACGAAATGTCCGGATGCATGAAAAAGTGGTAACATTTTCCTGATACTGCTTGAGTGCAGATCTTAATCTCCAATACGTTCTGCTTTGACAAACTGGAGTAAAATAATCACGATCTTCAAATATTGAAGTGTTTCCTCGAATTTCCGAGTTGAACATACTATCATTGGGTTAATATTGCAGTCGCCCAAAGTAGGAGAATTTTCCTTCCATTTTTCGAACAACATTTTCACTTGATTATCAATTTCATCAGTCGCAGTTGTATTGCTTGTTTTCAGAATATGAATTCTTATAGCAGTGAAAGTTAATATGTGAGCACGTAAAGCTCTGCTGAAAGCCCTTCAGACATTTTCTTCACTGATTGACCAGCGTATGAAGTAGCCCAAAGATCTTTCAAACCACTCCCATCCAAGATAAAGCCAATGGCGCCCATATATGACATGATAGAGTTAGCATTGAAATAAGGAGGTTGATCGAATGTTACAAAAGTTGTTCTACTTTTATTTCTCTTCGTTTCTTCAACTTCATAGAGGAATGCTGTATGTAATGTGGTTAAACTGGATGGTGGTGCATTAATGAATGGGAGACAATTAACATGCGACATCATATATGTAACGTCTCGTGATAAAATTTCATGAAAACCCTTCCATGTTGGAATATTTTCTATTTCGAGAGATTAGGCTCATAAATACGCAACATATGATTTTGGAACTTCAGGTTGTACTTTTTTATGAAGTTTTGATTTATCAACGAACTCTACACTCTTCAATCCATCAGGATTCGTATAACTGAATGGTATCAATTATATCTGCTTTTGTGAAGCTAAAATAGAAGCAGGTGGCATTTCCATCAGCCTCTTGGAACCTCCTTCATATTCAACATCATATTCTGGTGTAATGACTTTAATACCCCCCAAACAGTGAAATGTCTCATGACCATCCGACGTACTTACATTGTGATCTGTGATATCGAAAACGAATTGAATGAATGAGTTTGAATGCGTTAATTTTGCAGGTTGCATAATATCGGAAGCTTCATATAATTGAATATTGTGGTATGAAACCGATACTCCTAATTTACTCATCATGTCAATTATCAAACGAGAACCTGTTTTTCTGTAGACATAAGTTTCTACAGCTAACTGAAATTTGGAAATGAATATTCTTGGACGAACAATGGAAATTATGGAATGTGCTATTGTATCACGTTTCACATCTTTCCTTGCACTACATTTTGAATCTAGTAAATAGAATAGGAGAGTTCTCAAACTTTCCGGAATTTCAGATATAGTGCTATCCAAAAATATTCTTGAGGTTATCCCCCCTCAAGTATATTCTTGGATTTCATAGTTATAATCTTGTTTTTGTTGAGATAAAATAATTGATTATTTGGAATTTTCTTAACCTAATTTATTCGAGTTAAAACATATAAGACGTTTCGGGTTCGGGCCCTTTTTCAATCTAAAAACAATCATCATAAACACAGTTACATATACAATTCTTTTGATAGAGATCTGTTACCTTTGTTTTAATAATTTCCAAACTTCTGCGTATAGTGCATGTGTCCTCATTCTTCATCCATAATATAATGTGGCACCTAGTTATTGAAATGTCAAGTTGGTGTCAATGTCACTCTTCTTCTTCTTTTGTTGTCGTTCTCCGCTGTTTTCTTTATAAGCATTGAATATATCTTGCTCAGACCATTCACGTCTGCTCTGTCGTTGATAGAGTTAGGGTTTCGTTTTATATAAATCATCTCCAAAAATTCTCTAGTTTTTTTATTATTTTCCCTATCTAATATTCTTGTATTTTCGAAATTGAAAGTGTGGTTGTTTTCTATCGTATGTTTGTAGAGGGCTGTTTGAGTTTTAGAATATTTGTGTCCTTTTATCCTGTTGTTCAGATTTTGTTCCGTTTGTCCTATGTACACTCCATTACATTGGTTGCATGGTATCTCGTAGACGATATGTGATTTTTGACCTTTCGGGACTATTGCCTTCAATCTTGAAAATAATTGATTAATCTGTATGAATGGTTTGTGTGCAATCTTTATATTGGGGTATGGTCTTATTATATTCTCTATTTTCTCAGACAGTGTTGGGATGTATGGTAGGGTATATAAACTATTGGTTCGGTTTTTGGATTTTGGAAACTTGATGAGTTGTAAAATTTATGAGTGCGTTGTTTTATTTTTTTATTTATCATTTCTTGGGGTAATTGTTTGTGGCAAGTAGGAAGGAGATCTGATTTAGTATCTCCGGTCTATAACGTGGTGAAGTTAATTTGATTGCTCGATCTATATAATTGGTTACTATTGCTTTTTTTTGTTTGATGTTATGTGTTGAGTTATAATCAAGTATCCGGTCTGAGTTAATGGTTTTTCTTAGCATTTTAGTTTCTATTTTGTTATTTTCTCTAATGATGGTCATGTCCAAAAAGTTGATTCTATTGTCCAGTTCTGTTTCTAGAGTAAACTTTAGTTTATTGTTAAAATTATTTAAAACTTCCATTATTTCTTCAATTTGATCTTCTGTTGTTATAATCAAACAATCGTCCACGTACCTCTTGAAAATTGTTATCCTATATGATGAATTTAGCAAAACTTTTTCTTCAAAATATTCTAGCACTAACTGAGCTACTGCACCAGCAACCGGACTACCCATAGCTACACCGTCTATTTGTTGGTAAAATTCGTCTTTGTATTGGAAATAGCAAGTTCCCAATGTTAGTTGTACTGCCTCTATGAATTCAGTCTTCGGTAGGTCTGTATATTCTTCCACGAGGCGCCATTTTTCTTCCAGTATCTGTGGTACCATTTGTGTGGGGATATTTGTATATAGGGACACAGCATCTATAGAAAATAATTTTTGATCATCTGGAACGTATAGTGTATCCAATTCTCGTTTAAGTTCATAGGAATTTTTAATGTAAAAGGGATTTTTGTTTACAATATTTGAGAGAACTGATGCCAAATATTTGGACAGATTATAAAATGGTGTTTGCGTGTGAGAAATGATAGGTCTGAGTGGAATGTTTGGCTTGTGGAGTTTGGGCAAGCCATATATTTTCGGTGAAATACTATTATGTACAGTGAGAGATCTAGCCAGGGTTGGTGATATAAATCCCGAGTTTTCCCATCTCTTAATTATTTCGTTATTGTGTTTTTGTAAAGAATTTGTTAAGTCTCTTTTTATGCGTTTGTATGTTCTCGTATCACTAAGTAGTTCTCTAATCTTTGCTTCGTAGGATGATTTATTCATTACAACTGTTGAGTTGCCCTTATCCGCTCTTGTTATTATAATCTGTGGATTAGCTCGTAGAAATTTTTTTGTTTTATTGAATGCTGTTATATCTTTCCTTTCTTTAAAATTCAGTTTTTATTTTTAACTTCATTGTGGTGTTTAATTAAAGTATTATTTAGTTTTATTCTTATTTCATTTTGGTTTTCTTGGTTTAATTTCGTTATATTTGCTTCGATGTTGGCTATTATTTGATCTGTGGGAATCTGATTTGCATCATTGGGGCGTATTGCAAACTTAGGGTCTTGGCTAAGTAGGAGTTGAATTTAGTCTGGAATAATGGTATCTGATAAATTCTTTATTGTGTTTTTCGTTTGAACTTGTGTGGCATTTTTAGTTGACTGTGACAAATTGACCAGTTTTTTGTTGTGCCTTTTTGTATTTAAATTTATGTTGTTTTTAATGATATCTGACTGTAGATTTTCAAAAGTGGACAAAACTTCATTTGAAGTATGTGTGAGGATAAGTTTTCTTTGCTGATCTAGTTTAAGCTGTAGTAGGTTTATACTTTTAGTTGTATCCGTTATGATCAGTTTAAGGATTTGTCTTCTATGTTTCTCATGCAGTTTTTGAAACTTAAGGTTTAGATACTTACATTCGAGTTTAATTTGATTGGTATTAAAATTTAGGAAATTCGGTAACAAATCTCTGTCTTTACATTTAAGTAAGAAGATTCTTCTTGATTTTATATTGGTTAATTTGACGTTGGTTTTGGTGAAGTCCAACATCTTTCTCAGGATGTACGCTGTCGGATCGTCTATTCCGCTTCCTTCATGGAACCTCTTGACCAAATCTATGTGTCTGCCGTTGTACTTCGTTTCTTCGATATGGATAAAACTCAAACAGCCCTCTACAAACATACGATAGAAAACAACCACACTTTCAATTTCGAAAATACAAGAATATTAGATAGGGAAAATAATAAAAAACTAGAGAATTTTTGGAGATGATTTATATAAAACGAAACCCTAACTCTATCAACGACAGAGCAGACGTGAATGGTCTGAGCAAGATATATTCAATGCTTATAAAGGAAGTTTGGAAATTATTAAAACAAAGGTACGATCTCTATCAAAAATGAATGTGCTATATGTAACTGTTTTATGATGATTGTTTTTAGATTGAAAAGTAAATGAATAGAAACGTCTCATATGTTTTAACTCGAATAAATTAGGTTAAGAAAATTCCAAATAATCAATTATTTTATCTCAACAATAATTGATGGAATAAATATACCAACAAACAAAATCTTGTTTTTTTATATCAGCTACAACATTTGAACAGCTATCCGTAAAATTAAATTTTTTGATAATTACTGAAAGAATCAGGATTAAAAGCCAATCTTTACTAAGCTCCATTATATTGGGAGATTTGTAAAAGAAAACCGGTTGCTTCCCACGATGTTGTTCGATGATAATGACATTACTATATTTCTCTTTAAATTTTTTTATGAAAGTATTATTGTTGAGAAAGTTTTCCCCTCATAACTAACTATATAATAATATGTTCTTGTAAGTATTCAAAATCCCGCAACGAGTTATTTGAGAAAAAGAAATTTTGTTTGGGCAATTATTCATTTCAATGCGTCACTGAAAAATCGATTTCAAACTAATGAGTTTAAATCCAATGATTACATGTTAGTGATATCCCAAGCGAGCTGTTATTCATTCTTATAAACCAAGAATTTCAAATCACACTCTCCAGACAACTTGTGCTGAATCCTTACCTGTTCTAGAACTTCAAATGTCTAGGACCGCTCGGTTTTGCACTAGGCGTCTAATTTCGAATTCACTGTTATCGCCGCATTAGAGAAATACCTTAATAATCAGTATACAAAATCACTTTCGAGAACGGTAAAGTACATAATTTGGACTAGAATTTTCCGCTCTACAACTTTTGTTTGAAACTTTTTCTCACTAAACCTTCTCATGTGCGAAAATATCAAAAAACCGTATTTTTTCTCTTTTTTCAAGAATTTTTCAATATTCTTGAAAAGTTCAACACCTGCATTTTTGACCATATGTTTCTCTCATTATAACAATCAACATATCAAAAATGCAGCTCTTTCCGAGAAAAAGTGATTTCAGCCCTTCCTTTACTGGACTATATGTATACTCCCTCGCAATCATTGCATGGAATTTCGTAGATGACGTGTGATTCTTGAGATATTGGTTTTCGCGATTTTAACTTTAAGAAGAGCTGCTTGACCTGCGTATAAGGTTTGTGCGCTATTCTTACATTTGTATAAGGTTTAACGATAATTTCAAGTTTTTCGGATAATATGGGTATATATGGTAGTGGTATGAACGCGTTGTCTTTTAATTTTGTTTATTAATGAGGGTGGACAGCTATTTTCGAT
This sequence comes from Micraspis discolor, assembly GCA_030674115.1. Classification (NCBI taxonomy): domain Eukaryota; kingdom Metazoa; phylum Arthropoda; class Insecta; order Coleoptera; family Coccinellidae; genus Micraspis; species Micraspis discolor. The sequence continues at coordinate 741,204 of JARTUT010002192.1, read as the reverse complement.
TAATAATTTGCTTACTTGATTTAAAATGAAGGAGCTGTAACTTGGTGAGGTAAGTTTAATTCCTCTATTTGAATAGTTTATTATAATGGCTTTTTTGTTTGTGTGATGAATTGAAATCAAATATTCTGTCTGTACTGATCGATTTCCTATATAATTTTGTTTTAATTGAACTGTTTTCTCGCATGATAGTGATATCTAGGAAGTTAATTTGATTGTCTTATTCTTGCTAGAGCACTAGAGTGTGAATTTGAGTTTTTCATGGAAATTGTTTAGGTCAGATAATATTTTTTGTATTTCCTCTTCTGGCGCAATTATTAGGCAGTTGTCCACATATCCTTTGATTATTGTATGTGGAATTCAACAAAACATGATCCTCCAGGTGTCCCATTATTAATTGTGTGATGGTGCTTGTAATATATTTTTTTTTATATTTCAGTCAACTTGATAAAGGGCACAGCTCGAAACGTTGTTGACTAATGAATGAGTATGATCTTTCGATCAGAAATATAGTTTTCAGTTGATGAATCCCTAAATATCAAGTAACGTATAGAAGAGAACTTTACAAATGTTTATATATAAAATCACGTTTTACAAGGATTGAATCCCAAATAACCTTAGTAATGAATCGTTTTTCATTCCATACATTATTTCGTATAATAATCAGATTTGTAAACTACGTGATGATCCACTTCGTTATCAAATAGATGTGCTAAAGACCTTCATATCTGGACACTTAATTTACCTTGCATTTATTCAGTGTTGGTGTTTTTATCATCTGAAACTTTCAGAGCATGAAATACTTTTTTTCTTCGATTTTAAAGGCATAAGACTGAATTTAGTACCTGCTTAAGAAGGTAAATACAGAAATGATTAGTTTTATGATTTTCATGATATAATTTGCAATTGCCTCTGCAGAAAATTCGAAATAATGAAACTTATAGGTAATTCCAGTTTATCAGATAGCACTGAAGAAATCTGATGCAGGTTAGAGCCAGAACAATAAACTATAGTAATTGATCTTGTTCAATTCCCAAGTTAAATGAAAAAACCCACTATAGCCACCCCTAAACAATCTAGATTTATTCGGAGAAAATTTTCTCGAGCCTCTGAATGATATTTTGAAATTAATGAATCCTTCATAAGGTTTTCAGGAAAACACTATGATATTCTTTCTATTTTATTGAAATGATATCGAGTATATTTAACAATAACATTAAACTGCTAAAACAAAATGAAATCATTGTAAGTGTATAATACAATAAGTAGGTACTGTTTACATAGAGTTCATTCTACCATTTGATATTTCTAGTTGCATTATAATCAAAACAGGCTGCTCTATACATTCATGAATCAAATTTATATGTTTTTACAAATCGAAATGGTGTACTGTTGAGAGAATTGTGGACGGTTATACTTATAATACGTATAATAAGTTTTAAAAATATTCTTATATATTTTTGTTTCCTCGAAACAAATTAATTATGAAATATAATGATCTTAACTAATAATGAATAACTCAAGTTTTAAAATCATTGTAGGCTATCAACATTCATAAATTTCTGATAATATATTAAGAACAACGTTGAATACATGTCACATTTATGAACCAATATTTTCCTTAGGGTTAAGAAAAATAAAGGAGTGACTACATATATACAATATTTACTACTTTTGGTCAACTGCAATTCGAGGACTGAAATCCTTGAGTTTCTATTGATAAAAAAAGTCATGTTAACTACGAGAAACTTCAGGATTCAGTCGTTCAATTCGAATACTCACAATCGATTGGCATGTCACATAAGCTTAATTTCTAAGAAACTTTCATATAAAAATATTACAAATGAAGTTATACCTCAAATTTGTGTTAATATGTACATAGTGATTATTTACAAAATATCCAAACGTACTAAAGCATGTTATGCAAATAAAAACATTTTACAAAAATTATCACAGTCCCCTAATTTCAATTATAAATTTCGTGAAAATATAGGTTTTGAAGCGAATTATTGAAAATTGCATTCGAAGAATGAAGGTGGGCGAAGGGGATTCTTTAAGTTTCAATCTGAAGTTTTCGATAAAAAATAGTTTATTTGCCGTAAAACACGATAGTAAGTTTGTTAGAGATTTAAATATATTGCACCACCCAACCACCAGAAAAAATGTACAATGAACTAACTATGTGGAAACATCATTCCTCAAAAAAGTTGGAAGTGACTACTTTTGCCAGAAGAATGTAGCAAGAAGAATTTCTGAGCAATCAATTCCTTAAACTAAATTTATACAAAACAAAAATGGATATTTTTCAACCTATAGACGACCGTAGACTAGTTTGAATCGCATATACATTACTCACAATACTACTTCTAAACTAAATTATTCAAAAGGTAACATAGATAATCGTTAAATTGTAAATAAATGACGATTCAATTCATTATTATAGATATTGATTTTACTCTGTTCACAAAGAACAAAATAAAGATATCTAAGCAACTAAACCTGAATTACTTATTCTCATATTAATAGTAAAATTATATAAATAACTTAATGTTCAAGATTGAACTCGTAGAAAAAAAAATTTAGAAATAAAAGTTTTGAACTTCCCAATATTTATTATAATCTTTGTATGGGGAGTATCTTAGACTTATTCTAAAATTAAAGAAGATTTTCTGTCAGTACTAGGGTTAGTTTTCCTTAACTTGATGGTAGCGAAATTACTTGAGGAAGATCTGAAAGAGAACCAACACCAGGATTAGTGATTAGTAAAAGAAAATTATATAATATCCTCTCTCAGCAAAAGAGTTGCAAGTGCTTATACTAAGAGTAAGGAATGGTTTAATTGAATTCGGAGCTAATTTATGGCTTCATCTCCGAGGCGATCTCTGTAGTACGAGTAGTATATAGAATTTCATGTCAACGATTACATTTGTAAAAAACATGACTTTTCTGCCATTAGTATAGAAAATATTATCATTTTCAATATAATAAAAACATATATCTTTTTCTTATTTTTGTGACTTTTTCGTAAACATTGACGAGTCCTAGATATACCTAAGATGAAATATTTGAAATTTTGATTTGGCAGCTAATGTTGGGTTTCATCATTTCTTATGTGCCGAAGCATATTTTCCTTACTTCCCTATTCAATTGAATAGAATGTCGTGTTTAAAGAGAAAATACGATTTTTTTGTATATATATTTAATATCAACAAATGTTGCGAGATGTTTCGATCTAAATCAGGCCATCTTCAGGCACTAAAGAGAAGAAAAGACAAATAAAATGAGAATATAAAAATTTCAACAAAAGAAACGTGAAGTGTAAATTTACAACATTATAAGAAAAAGACAAATAGAATCATATCACAACGTAAACAAAATGAGAAAGAAAGAAATTAAGTGAGCTGGAACGTTAGAAACTTTTCGTGTAATAGAAAGGAATATTTATTTTATCGATTAAAGATCTCACCTCAAACAAAGGAAGACAGGTCAGATTGGCAAGTCAAAAAAAATTTGACATTTTTGTAAAGGAAGTGAGGACTTAGATGGCAGCTCCATCTATATTGGGAAATGGAGATCGAAAGGAAACTGAAAGAGAAGAATGAAGAAAACGGTCAAAGTACAGAAACAATGCAAACAACAGCAAAAATACAACAAATGGCGGAATCACCGTGGAGAGAAACGGTTAACATAAAGAAGGTGTGAAATAACCACCGATTCGGGAAATTCCTGTTGTGTGTTCAATAATTTTGTAGGAGTGTTTTGTGTAGACTTTGAAATGACAACTTTTTCCAAAGTATCGCAACTGGAAACACAGAGAGGAGAGAACAAAACTGTGGGAGAAGTAGAAGGTTTGAGTTGTTCAAAATGTGCTCAGTTAAGGTAGATTTCTCAGGGGTGTTCTTCTTTATGGCACTAAAATGTTCTTGGGTTCTTACTTTGATGCTTCTGAAAGTTCTTCTTATGTAAAAATCACCACAAGAGCAATCGAGTCTAAATATACCCATTTTCTTCGTGGGAGACAAAGAATCTTTGCCCCTCGATAACTGTGATTTTAATATTCGTCCTACTTTAAAAGAAACACCGATATCATATTGACGAAAAAACTTGTTGAAGGCATCCGAAACGACTGGAATGTAGGGTAGGCTCAGAAATACTTTGGACCTTTCTTCCATTGGGCCAAGTGTAGTCATAGATCTGATAACAACGGACGAATATATCTTATTATACAATTTAGTGACCATGTCAATAGAGAAACCGTTATTTAGGGCTACTTGTAAAATTATCTCATACTCAATCTTGAAATTCTCAGGCGACAAAGCGACAGAAAGAAGTCTATTGAAAAGGGACCTAAAAGCGGCAAGCTTATGAGTCAATGGGTTGCAGGATGAATAAGGTATGACATGGGCGGTAGTTAAAGGTTTTCTATAAATAGAGACTGTCAATTTATTCAATTCTAAATGTAATGAAAGATCCAAAAGGGTTAACTGCCATCAACACTCTTCTCCATGGTGAATGAAATTCTGGGATGTATGGAGTTGAGATGGACAAGAAAATCGTCAGGTTCCGAATCATTACACAAGAAAACTCAGAAAACATCATCCACGTAAGAAGAATGTCGTGTGTTGATTGTTTTCTAAAGATGATTATTATTGATCGTAGTTTTGACCATATTTTATGATATATGAAAATGGCTGCAGAAATTTGGACACGTTTATAATAAATACTTTTTTTCCGTTCAGTAATTTCACCTACAATGAGGCACATAGTGTTCATTCTCAGAGACTCTTGTAAGAGGATGAAGCAAACAATCTGATCCCAAAAGAAGAATCATTTGGCAGTCCATTCACTACTGCCTATTTCAAATAATTATTGCTTATGTATATGTTAACTTATTATTTCCTAGTTTTGGAGTTGAGCAGCTCAACTCGGCATAATTTTAGAACTTAGGACATTGTTTCATTTTATCATATATGAGTAAAGAAATAAGTTATTTTCTTAAAATTTTGAAAGTTCTGCCATTATTTTTCATTACTAATTAATTTATTGTGTTATAACATTTTTTTTTAATTGCTCTCAATAATACCTGAATTAAATATTTGAAAAAATATGGTACGTTTTTTCCAAGATCATCTCAGAGTGAAAGAAAACGGATCTAATTTCATTTTAATGTACAAGAAGATTTGTAGTCTGATTTCTATATACTTTTTTCACAACATCTGAAAAACTTCAATTGATGGTGTCTAATGAAAATCTGAATGACGGAACCAGATTTCCATATTCCCCTTGAACATTGAGGAAAAATTCATGCTAGACTTAAATGTTAGTGGATGATGCATGCAAAGCAAAATCGGCTCAACAATGACAGCCAATGCATTCAAATCGACTGATTATTTCCCAGACGTGGCATCAATGCCCCAGAGATCATACCAAGGCCCGTACATATTCCCATTATGAGGAGACCTGTCATCATATTTCGATCCGTATTCTGGATTCTTGAGTCTTCTCTGCAACGTTTCACCGTAACCCATTAGGTCGCTTTGCTCATATTTGCTGCCGTTGCTGTTCGTCTTCGTTAGTTTAGTGCGAGGCAGAAATTGTCTCTCATCTTCAGATTCCACATTGGAGTCGTAATATTTAGAATGTTCAGATACTTCCGACCGCTTGTTCGTTTTCGTTTTTGGAACACGATCTCTTTCCTGCTCTGTGATATCCGACTCTATGGACTCATAGCTGGGCCTACCACCCGTTCTTCTGTCGACGGTGCTATTACGGTTGGATGCTGTCATTGTGTAGTATCGATTTTTCTCATCTCGTTCATCGTCTCTTCCTTGTTTGTTTAAGTGATATTTGTTGGGGCTCTGTTGTCTTTCTGTATCTGGTTTTGCTCTGAATGTTCTGAAGCTGGATCGTTTGTCAGGGTATTGGATTACATCGTTATCGAAGATTTTGTTGTGGTGGTTGTTACTTCTATTATCGAGGTTATTATTGTTGTTCGCTTTATCTTTGATACGTTGTTTTGTATTCAATTTATTCTTTTCTGAGACGTTCATTTTATTTTGATTGATCTCTTTAATTTTTTCCTTGTTTGGTGAATATTTACTGGATTTGGAAAGCTTTTCTAGTTTTTTTCCAATCTCTGCAACATTAGGGAAGTTTCCACCTAGCTTTTTATCTATATTTTCTCCAATACAATCATATGGATCATCACTAGATGCATCTGAATGACTCTCATCTGAGTCCATAATGGTGGAATCATCGTTATCATATTGCTGAAGAATATTTCTCCTGTTCACTGTTTTCAACATCAACCCGTCTTCGTCGTCGTAAAATTGATTTTCACCGTTTCTGATTTCTGCTTCGTAATGATCGTAGTCGGTGTTCTCTATCGCAGAGTCCTTTCTAGGTGGTAAGGATACTTTTGACTTCTTATCAGATACATTTCTAGGCTTTCTTGTTCCAGATTTCTTATTCATTTTTGATTTAGATCCAACTTCATCGACTGTGTTATTATTGATCGTCTTATCCGAATCGTTAGATCTGTCTCTTGGCACTTTTTCAATTTTTTTCTGATTCTTGAACCTTTTGGCTTTAACCTTGGATTCTTCCACATCCACCAGATCCCTGTGTCTCCACAAAGACATACCTTCAAGAATTTCGCAGTCTGAATTGTTCTTCCCGAATTTCCAGAAAGATTTAGTTCTCTTGACTAGGTGCTTGTGTTCTCTGGTGAGTGTCTCTGGGTCACTCGCCATGTGATATTGGTTGCCAACCAGACTTCCGTGGCTTTTAGAATGCCTTATGGAGGACCCACGCACAAGGGTATTATTGTTTTTGTCATTTTGATGCTGCTTTTCTTTTTTGGAACTACTAGAAGGAGACAAAAAAATAAGAAATGAAACAAGAAATTAATGAAGAAAAGACGAAAGATCAACCAAGAAGCATTCACTTCAAAACAAATCCCTGTTAAACTGATGTCGGAGCACTTAGCAGGTATTGTCAAATCACCGTCGATATAATATTTTGCCTTCGAGTAATTATTAATTATTATTTATTAATAAAGCTTACAACTGTTAATTTCATCGAAAAAATAAAAGATAATAGTTTCCATTTCTGATAAATTCTATGATCGATACTTCTGATTATGAGATTGAGTAGTCTCGAGAAAAAAGCAGACTTCCCTTTCAAGACAAATTTCTCACGAATTAACGAGTTGATTCCAAAATTAATCTATACACCACAGTTTCACTGAGATACTGATAGAACTTCATTGATATATCATAATAGGTTTCAGTAGCTGAACTATCTTCAGGTGATTAATACAAACTAAAATAATTTCTTTCTTAAATTTATAGGACATTAAATGGAGGCTAGTAATTTATTTTTAGCTGTGTATGAAGAAGTGACAGATTGTGGAAATAGTTTTTATTATTTTTGTCGATTCCAGCAAGTCTTATTTCAAGCCCTGTGAAGAATTTCGAAAGTGTCAGCTTTGGATTGACGTTTTTATGTACAGATATGAATAAAAAGAGCCGAATATTCGGCTACTTCCTTTGAATCTTAGCATGTGATTTGATAAACACCTATAAAGATTTCATAACTTCAACTAGGCAGATTATACTAATCTATGGGTTAAGTTCGATATCGAGTCGAATCTAATTGTTCAGCAGTTGTGAGTATTTGAATTTTGGTTTCTCCAATCACTTCTAAAATACGAACTTGATCAACTTGTAATTCGAAGAACGTTGACTTTAAGAAGTACCGTAGAAATCGTCAGACTGAAAAAACTTTGATAAACTACTTGAATTCTTATTGAAAATACTCGATATTTCACTAAATATTCAAGTCATCAAATTCGATCCTTGCTTCTAGGATGCCTATTTGAAGTTATTCAATTAAAATTTTAGTTCGGTCTATAAAACTGTTGACTTATATTTTTTAATTATTTATTGAATGAAATACATGACTTATGAGATCAATTTATGTTTATAAGTGTAAATATACACATATTTGTATATTTTCAGGGTCATAACCATTGAAAGTACACCAAAGTTAGGACTACTGATCAAAGCTTTATAAATAAGTTGTATTACTATTGCAATAAGAATATTCTTTTTTATTTTAGATAACTTCAGCTGCAATTGATACATTTTGTCCAAGGATTAGCAGAGTGACTATTCATATCCCCATTCAATGAAAAGGCTCTTGAATAGAGATAGATGTAACGTTTTTCTGAGAGACAGAAAATTCGGGAGATTTGGGACTCTCATTTATCAATTTCGTTAAGTTTCAAAAAAAGATCCGTCGTCTTCGAGTGAACAAAAGTCAGGAAATACCAACCAATATTCGAGTTTCTTAGCTATCATATTCAGAGTCATTTTCCTGAATAAAATGACTGAAATAAAATTTTTTCATCATGATTTTTTTCTTTAATTTCACCTCCGAGCCCATTAACGAACTCTCTTCAATTAAATCAATTATTTCACGAGGAAGGGTTCCATTCCATCCATTAGGTAGGTACTGCGGATTTTAATATTTTGAAATGGAAAAATATTTAGTTGGAGAACTTGAAGAGTCTTGATGGTATATTTGAAAAGGAATTGGGCAGGAGCGATTTCAGTTTTCATCACTCACGAATCAATGAATTCGAAATCATTTTCAATTATAGGAAGAATTCTCTAAATGGTTTTATTCAGCCTGAATTGTTTGTTACCTTGGGGCAAATCTATTTATTGGAAAAACACTTCTTTGCAGTTGACATATTGATCAGAAGTTTAGTTCAAATTTTCAGTTCAGTTTTTATATACACTGTGAAAACCAGTTATGGAATGGAATTAATTATTTCAGAATATTAAGAAAAATGCTGATACACGTGGCCTCCAACATTCAAGGAAGCGTTATTTCAATATTAATTCGAATTCAAAGAGTGATTCGCGCGAGTCTGCGCAACTCGGTGTCCTTATTTTGAATAAGATACTTATATATTTGTAAGGTCCAAAGCATGAGAAGGGAACAGCCTAAAGAAAATAAACGAAGAAATTAAAAGAAAACTAAGAATTGCGAAGGAAAATTTATTATAAAAAAAACGTTCGGATATAGAGGAACTGGACAGAAAATATGATAGTTTGAAAAGTCACAAGATAACGAAGGAAATCTGTGGAAATTTCAGAAACAGGAGCATCAATAACCTGGATGATATGATGAATGACGTTTAGATCCAGCGAGGGGTCAGGCAGGGGTGCATTCTGACGCCACTGTTATTCAATATTTACTCCGAATAAATTTTCCAATTGGCTTTGGCGGACATCAATGTGTTTATAACCTTAAATAAAATCCTGATGAATAACATCCGACTTACAGACGATAGCTTATTACTGGCGGAAGCACTAGTATATAAGGCCTCGAAATAAACATAAAAAAGACAAAATATATGACAATTGATAGGGAGCTACTAACACAAACATTAATTGAGATTATAAATAAGATCATACAGATGGTCCATTAAGATAAATATCTAGGTGCAATAATCCTTGACGTTTGAAGACAAAAGAAAAACAGAAATAAAATGTCGCATCGAACAATTCAGAGACGTGTTTATGAAAATGAAATAATGTTCTTGTGTCAAGAGCAGTAACATCGAGCTCAGAAAGTGAATTCTCTGGTGCTACGTGTTCCCAGTAGTTTTGTATGGAATGGAAGAGTCGACGCCTACTGAAACACTTTCAAAAAATGGAGAAAGAAATGACGTGAGGTCAGCTTGCTTTGGCGCTCTCGTTGAGCTACTTGCGAGTAAATATTCAAACCATAACAGTTCTATAAGCACTCTGATCAGGTGAACAATAGTCTTTTACCGCACTATGGGACAATGTGATGCAAATATGAACGCCTAATGAAGGAACAAAATAATTAATCATAATTTTCCCCAAGTTTTGTTCGAAGCTAAATTCCTTCTAAAAACTTAATTCACTGCTTTTCTGAATTTTGACAACGTATATTATTTCTCTCATCGAGATAAAATTCTACCTCTATGATATCACAATAATAGAAAATTTTGATTAATATTACGCCAACTGACACTGATCAATGAGCCCGGCATTTGTCAATCGAATATCAATCTGTGATGGCCATCGTTCGAAGAAAATCATCGGTACTTCATGTCATTTCTCTTTTCTCTTGAGTAAATGAAAAAAATGATCCTATCTTCAGTTGGATAAAAGCTACGACAATGAAATTTGGGGATGAGTAAGAAATCAATCACCTCAATATATACACGAATTTTTATTGAACTCCGAAAAATGTCTTATGAGATATTGGGTATTAAAAAAATTTTTTGGGAGTTTTTTAAAAATCGATTGAGACCATCTTCAGCTCGATATTCGAAAATTACAGACATTTGGACAAAATGATAGGCACTCTGTTCGGGTGAACAAGAGCGCCGAAAAGAACAACGCCTTCGAGATGTGGATGTACCGCCACATGCTTCGGATATCTTGGAGTGGTAGGTTATGGAATGATGAGGTACTTTGAGGGATGAATGTTCAGAGGAAACTTTTATTCATTATCAAACAAAGCAAATTTGTGTACCATTTTCGGACATATCCGCGGAGACCGATATGACTTCTGCAAATGATAATATAAGGTAATATCAACAGAAACAGGGGTTCTGGATGTAATGGGTGGCTCATTTAAAAATTGGAATTTAATTTTGCTATAAAAAAAAAACTGCTCAATATTTTCCAATGGTTGAACATTTATTTAAAAGGTTGGTTCATGACATTTATTTATGAAAAATAATTTCGGCCAAATGACCACCACGGCTGACTTGGCAGTAGCCTATTCGTTCCACCCAATTTTTTAATACATTTTCGATTGTTTGGGGCTCTATTTTACCAATAGCAGCTCGAATTTCGGTCTTGAGGTCTTGAATTGTTTCTGGATTGTTGGCGTAATACTTATCTTTCACCGCTCCCCAAAGATAATAATCCAATGACGTCAGATCGCAGCTTCTTGGTGGCCAATTCACATCAGCATTTCTGCTGATTATTCGATTTCCGAAAATGCGGCGTAAAACATCGATTGTGGCGTGTGCTGTATGGCTCGTTGCACCGTCCTGTTGAAACCAAACATCGTCCAAGTCGTTAGCTTCAATTTCTTGAAAGAACCAATCGTTCAACATTGCACGGTAGCGCTCGGCATTGACGGTGTCGGCCACTTTGGAAATAAGTTTTTAATATTTCCCAACTTTCTTCAAGCGAATAGCGTCCCATTTCGTAAACTTCAAACTTTCAACTAAATATTAGTCACGTCAAAAAGAATAGTTGACGTTTATAATGTCAAATAATCGGTAGTTCAAATTCCAAACACTAGATGGACCACCCTATAGTAGAGACTTTCTCTGTGAAGAACTTGAGAGCATGGTGGTTTGGTGAAACATCTGATAAGATGAACTATTTCGAATTCAAACAGCTCTTGATTCTATGCTATACATTTCGTGTTACTCCACGGTTAGGAATTTTCAGCCAACTCTTCGTCAAAATCTCAGTCAAGACTGTCATGTCCTACGATCACCGTTGTCAAAAGTCAAATTTGAGGCAGTATGAATATTTCTTAACACAAATTTTACCATGAAAAATTTTAAAATAGTATTATTTAATTATTAACTGATTCGTCTACTTCAACTATATGAAAAAAAAAATCTTCAGATACAAATTAAAAGAATGCTAATTTGGGTATGCCAAAAAACCGCTCAGAAATTATGAATCTGGGCACATAAAATTATAATTTACAACTCATCTCAATATTACTTTTCTTCTTTAATTAATAGAATATTTCATTTAAATTGGACTTTTCTGTAAATGAGAATATTTGCTTTTTGTTTCTTATAAATCGTACATAATTATTGAAGTAGAATTCTGGCTATTTAATTGTTCATAGTATTTTGTCCTCCCAATTCTTATTTCAGTTATAGACAATTTCCTCAAGAAATTAATTAATTTTGAACTATTTGAAAGCTTGTGCGACACTAGTTATTATAAATTTCGAGAAACTAATAAATTTGAGCGATATAAGTGCAACCTCCATCAACTGGATCTTCTTATTGAGGGTAGCTACCTGGAACCTGTACATTTAACTTCGACCTGGAGATCAAACATCAGCGCGTCCTAAACCCCGTCAAGGTAAGAGTTCAGTACCGATACTCGTTTTTCAAGTTTTTTTTACATAGACCACCAAATCAAGCGCATCAATCTGCGACAAGTAGGATTCCATAACTTTTCGGTATATCGGTGAAACACAATACAATTTGAATTAGTTTATGCGCATGAACTTTTCCGATTCTACTACTGTGTGTACTACTTTGATTATAGATTTTTCATCACGGAATCTAGTTCAATCGTAACGAAACCTTTTTGGGTCTATATCCTTGAATCAGAAAATTTTGCGCAAAAGATAGTTCGCTGTTCCTTTAGGAACAAGCTGAAAGCTGACATGAAGAGGAAGAAGAAACACAGCAGAACCTGGCCATTCACAACAGTGATAACGCTAATGTTAGTATCCCTGGTGATGTCAACGTCGATGCCAATTATTCGAGGTAATTTGCGTCCTGATTTTCTACATTCAATACTACAGACATTTTGAGAAACCGAAACCTCGCTGCTCCAATTGAAACTAAAGAAGAAAAACGTGGACAATCTGATCTGCACGTTATATAATTTTACAATTTTCCATAAACTTGTAAGTACCTAATAAGTATTTGTTGATAATTCATCCAAAAATCTCTGTACTTATTTGGGAAATTCGAGAAGAGTGTTTATTCGAAATGCGAACAGAGTTTGAACTCTTGTTCAGGTCCCATGGGAAACATAAACCACGATCTCTCTAATCCAGTTCTTAAGCACTTCCCTGTACTCGATTTCGCCATTTGATATTCCGAACAGTCCTAGGTCCGGGTTGGAGGTAACAGGACGAAGTTACTTCATGAGTCAAGGGCATCTCAAGCTCTCCTCGATCCGTTCTAGAATTGTTCAATTAGGACATAAAACGAAATTAAACCGATAGGAAGACCGCCGCAGCGGCATTCCTCGTAAAAGGGTATGTGAAGGACCATTTCCGCAAATTGGGGATCATTCTTTTGGTTCCGACGAAACAAATTATGCCTGCTGTTTGGGTCTGCTCTCGGTTTGGCGAATAGTTCCGGACGTTTCGCAAGTTTGTTCTCAGATTACCAATATCGATGAAAGTGACTTTGAGGTTATCTGATTGAATAGAACGAAACTTTATGAAAATACATATTTCTCATTGTGATATTTAGCTCAGTAATTCTTACTGCTCCTTCATACAATTTATGTACATATATTTTTTGATTCACATGAAAATTGATAACAGATCAAAAGCTATCTACGTCACTGCTTTGTCAAATTATAAATTATATATGATACTTGAATTTGAGTATCCGCGAGAGCCGGATCAGAAAACCATGGACCGTACAGAACAAGATAGAGAGCAGGTTATCTGTCTGTTTTCATGAGAGACATGACTGAACTCGAATCATTGTGAGTCAAATACAGTGTGGAACAGCCAAATGGAATAAATTCGATAACGAATAAATGAGAGCGTGTTTGGGAAAACGCTTGGACACGGCGATTTGTATTTTTAACTGAGCATTTAAAAAAAAAAAAAATTATACAGGGTGCGTCATGTGACAGTGGCCAATACCCACTTTCTTATTTTAAATGCAAGCCCCTGTATATTATCAATTTTTTGGGTTCTTCAGAGAATTCTAGACATAAATCATGTACAATGTCCTATACCTATCTTTAACTGTTTCGGAAATATTAAGCCAGAACGATCTCCTGAGCTGTCGCTGTTATACTACTTTTTGTGGGGATATATCAAAGGTATTGTTTACAAAACTAAATTCCTCAACTAAGATGACTTAAAAAGACGAATCACGCTTGCGATTAGATCAGTTACACCTGAGATGTTGAGTAATGTTAGAAGACATTTCTATACCAGATTAGCATGTTGCCAAGACGTTGCCTAATGGATGAACAAACCTATATCTCAAATTAAAAATAACTATTCATAATTTTCCCCAAGTTTTGTTCGAAGTTATAATTCCCTTTCCCTAAAAACTTACGTCAGTGCTTTTCTGAATTTTGACAACGTATATTGTTTCAGCCATCGAGATTGAATTCTATCTCTATGACTTCCCGTTATGAAAAATTTTGATTATTATTACGCCAACTGACACTGATTAATGAGCCCGGCATTTGTCAATCGAATATGGATCTGTGATGGCCATCGTTCAAAGAAAATCATCGGGACGTATGTCATTTCTCTTTTCTCTTGAGTAAATGAAAAAAATGATCATATCTTTAGAAGGAAAAGAGCTACGGCAATGAAATTTGAGGATAAGTAAGATATCGATCACCTCAATCCGAAATCCGAAAAATATTTTATGAGATAGTGCGGATTGAAAAATTTTTTTTTTGGAATATTTTAAAAATTTTATAGAGTGACGATTTCTGCGAAATTTTGCGAGCCGTTTAGTTTCAGCCTCCCTCAACAATATTTCAAGTATCAACTTGATCGGATGGATATTCTAGTAGTTATTGAGGAAACAAAATTTCAGATGCTCATAACTACTGAACCATCCGACGGATTTGGCCCAATAACGAACTTGACCGAGATATTTGGACAATTAACCTATTCTCAAAATATGAAAACTCTAGCTCATCTCTTTTGGATGCTAGAGAGGATACGGCCGGCCGGACAGACTCATCTTTCGCCATGGATTCTTTATCGGGCAGTCAAACCCAGTCGATTGAGACCATTTTCAACTCGATATTCCAAAATTACAGACATTCGGGCAAAATGATAGGCACTCTGTTCGGGTGAACAAGAGCGCCAAAAATTAGATTCACCATTGGATTCCTTCAAAAATGTACGCAATGGATGTTTTCGTAAAAACAAGATATTTTAAAAAATAAACAAGCTACGGGGATGGTGCAGAATACACAAAATTGAAAAAAACCTAGTATCTGTCGAACAAGTCAAGATACCAATGTGCGGATTCGGCATTCATTTTCTTACTAAAATGGACCTAGTAGCATGTAGGCTACTTTTTCAGTTCGAACTCCTTTAAAAATTTGGGAGTCCACTCGAAATTGTCTGATTTGGACTACTCTGTACAATAACAAGAGTGTAGAAGTGTTCATGAAGAGACCATAACACATCACAACTTACAGAAACCAAATGAATCATAACTCAAAATTTCCAAATCAAAACATATAAAGTTCTGGCTTATATGGAGGTTCACAAACGAATCGGAAGATTGGATTATTTTGTATCATTTCGATAAACGATACACTGAAAGAAAATATACTGAAGTTTGTGGATCGTTATTCTAAACTACCTCAAACCATACTTTCTGCAAGAAAAAATACTAAAAAACATTTACTAACGATCCTTTCAGACCTTGAAAATTATGCCATTTTCGATGCTTTCACAGGTACGCAATCGATTGACATCTGTCGGACTTATTATACAAGGTGAGTCTTTGACCACTGCGTTAATTTTAACCGTAGGTTCTTGAGATCAGAAGAAACACTTTTTACATTACGGTTTTTCCAAATTCACCTGCGTAAAAAAGTTATAAGCATTTTTAGTTTTCACATTGGGCAAATACCCCTTTGTAGTACCTATAGTTTAGTTTGAATAAAAAATACCTTCCACCGCATCCTCTAATGAATCTGAATTGTTTAAAAACATTATTTTCCCTCTAAGAAATGATTCACTCACTCATGTTTCATCCGATAAGGTCCATATCCAGAAGGAAGATACAAAATAATAATTTTCTGGTAAAAAAATTCAACACCATAAACAGATTTTTGCTGTTCTACTATAATTTCTTTCTACTTCAAGATTATAAACCATCCCTTTCTAGTGAGAAATTCCAAAAAAACCTCAGAATTATTGAATATTATCATCATACATTTGTAATTTTCTTCTTAAAATTTCCAAATCATGAAAACCATCATTTCTATGAAAACTTCCAAGGCAAGAGGTTGTCACATTGCTTTTTTTTTTCACTAAAAGCCAGAAAAAATCATCTATAACTTTCCAAACACTGTTATTTCTGAAGTTTCTTCTCCTTGACAGAGACCAGTGAATAGGTCTATGAGATCTCTTGATATCATACTGTTAAAAACATGAAAATCTTTTTCGAAATCTTCAACAACAATTAATGATGTCACTACGAATAATTATTTTATCGTGATGTCACTTTGCTTGATGATTATTTTCTCTACTAAATACCAATAACAATTTACTTATATAGATAGATTACAAGTATTCCCTTACTTAGGTGTGCAATTATACTTGCTTGAAGAAATTGAGTTTGATCACCTAAATTTGATTCTGAGAAATCAACTAGGCGTTCTTTACTAAAAATTTTTTTGTTAAATCATTAATATGTATCTATTCTGTTTAGACTATAATTCATTACTGAACATGCGTAAATTTTTGGTTTTTATAATCAGAATATCTGTTTTAATCATGTAAACAAAAACATAAATATTGAATAATGGTTATTCATAGATTATGACAAATTTTA
Organism: Micraspis discolor; assembly: GCA_030674115.1. NCBI lineage: Eukaryota > Metazoa > Arthropoda > Insecta > Coleoptera > Coccinellidae > Micraspis > Micraspis discolor. The sequence goes on along the minus strand of JARTUT010002192.1, from coordinate 724,595 downwards.
ATGCCTTACCATAGAATATTAATTTATTACCGAACCCCAGGAGAGAAAAAAATTAATAATTTTTTTTAATGAATGAAAGATAATATCTGTAACCATTATTGATCTTTAGTTATAATTTTTCTCAGAATAACTAGAATGAATTATTATCACATTAAAATGTTATTATAACGTCTCTGTGGTGAGTAGTTCCCAATATAATAGTGTTCTTTGGTTCCTTGTTGTTTTGATTCTGTTTGAAACTGTCAACAGTTATTTGTACCTTGAAATAATGTGGAAAATATTATAATAAAATAATAATAATGATTTCGATAGTTTGAAATTATTCAATTCAGTATGAAATGATTATGGTCAGAAAAAAACATTTCTATTCTAATCTTTCTTGTTTATGAGCCTATAGATTCTAGTATCAATATTGATTGAATTTTAATTAACCACGCATCATAACAAACATTTAGAAATATTATGTCAAATTCTAATATCTCCTATGTTTGTGAACCAGGTTGAATCGCTGTATGAAATAAAGATAATAAAGGTACAAAACAAATCTAGGAGACTGGGTTCGAAGTTTTTAAAACTCATATGAGCTTAATTATTATGTTAGAAAAGATATAATTTGATGAACCCTGAAAGTCTGAAGCTATAAAAAACAGCTCTTCATAAAGACAAGTCTTCAATTTAACAGGTCCTGACAGAAAATACATTACCTATTTCAACAGTCATCATGAAAATATAACGAATTACCTATGTGAGTGATGGAAATCTTTTTCTCTATTTATTATGGAATATTACTCTGGATTAAATATTAAACAAGGTTCTAGACATCATTAATAATGAATACAGCAAATGGCAATTTAGATTTTGTAGTGAATGTAAGACAAAAATTGTTCAGTGGTTAATTTCATCTGTTTAGTGGTGGATCCATAGATCGGAAAGATTTCCCCAACCCTTTGCAGAAATATTTCATAAAGACATAAGATATAGCAACATTGAACAAATCGGCTTATTGAATCATTTCAGCACAGAGTTGGATTTGGGAAAATCAGAAAATTTGGACAAAATTATATCGATTTAATTCCTTTCAACTTCAAATAACTCAAGAATGGTGCAATTTAGTAGGAAAGATGAAGAGTTATTCCATCTGCAAAAAAAGACTAATGATTCCAGGAATTACAAGATACGGACCTTCAGTTCAAGCGATATTTGTTTTTCATGCAATAGGCCATAAGTTTACTTGTTTGTTGCATTTGTGTATTATTCTAGTTTTTTCAAAATCAATAAAATGGTTAGAGGAGATGCAATGGCTTGAGAAACCAGTCGTTGACTTATTTTGGAGGATTGATTTTTTATGTTCATCGATTCGTTTTGCCAAGGAACGTCCAGTTTGACCTATGTAAAATGCAGGGCATTCATTACAGTATAGTTTATATACACCACTTAATTGTGTGTTATTAAGTCGATTTTTACCATTGAAAAACAATGATTTTAAATTTTGCTTGTTGGTACATATAACGTCAATATTATAATGTCTAATTGTTTTGCAAATTTTGTTACTCAGAGAAGGGATGTAGTCTATGTATGTATATTTCTTCCTTTTGTCTTTGTTGTGAGGTTGGTATATTGAATGTAATAACATCTTCTGTTGCTTTTTGAATAGTAATTGGTCTATCACATATGGGGCGTATCCGTTATTTTCAGCTAAACGTCTTAGGGTATGAAGTTCTTTGTCAAAGTTTATTTTTGATAATGGAGTAGAGACCAATCTGTGGGTAAGTGCGTGAAATGTAGATATTTTAATCTTATAAGGGTGTGAACTACTATTATGTATTAGAATATAAGAGAAGGTGGATTTTACGTGTATATTAAATTCAAGATGTTCATTTATTCTTTTAACTTGTATATCCAAAATATTTAAACATCTTTTATCATTTTCTATTTCTAATGTGAATTGGATGGATTCATGGATGGAATTCAACAAACCAAAACATTTCCGCACATTCTTTTGGTCCCGACGAAACAAATTATGCCTGCTGTTTGGGTCTGCTCTCGTCCGAATAGTTCCGGACGTTTCGCAAGTTATCTCAGATTACCAATATCGATCGACTTTGAGGTTATCTGATTGAATAGAACAAAACTTGATAAAAATACATATTTATCATTGTGATATTTAGCTCAGTAATTCTTTCTGATCCTTCATACAATTTATATACATCTTTTTTTTTTGATTCACATGAAAATTGATAACAGATCAAAATCCATCTACGTCACTGCTTTGTTAAATTATAAATTTGAGTATCCGCGAGAGCCGGATCAGAAAACAATGGACCGTACAGAACAAGATAGACAGCAGGTTATCTGTCTGTTTTCATGAGAGACATGACTAAACTCGATTCATTGTGAGTCAAATATATTCCAGAATTAATTTTATTCAGGCATGTTTATTTTTTCGGATTTATAAGGAAATAAAATAGATTCTCTACTTTTTCTCCATTCACACATTAAAGTTTTTCAAAACCATATTATTTAATAAAAGACTAGATGCACCACTGGATTCCTTTAAAAAAGTACGCAATGGATGTTTTCGTAAAAAAAGATATTTTAAAAAATAAACAAGCTACGGGGATGGGGCAGAATACAAAAAATTGAAAAAACCTAGTACTTCTCGAACAAGTCAAGATACCAATGTGCGGATTCGGCATTCATTTTCTTACGAAAATTGACCTTGTAGCATGTAGGCTAGTTTTTGAGTTCGAACTCCTTTGAAAATCGGCGAGTCCACTCGAAATTGTTTGATTTGGACCACTCTGTACAATAACAAGAGTGTAGAGGTGTTCATGAAGAGACCATAGCACATCACAACTTAGAGAAATCAAATTAATCATAACTCAAGATTTCCAAATCAAAACATATAAAGTTCTTACTTATATGGAGGTTCACAAACGAATCGGAAGATTGGATTTTTTGTATCATTTCGATAAATGATACACTGTAAGACAATATACTGAAGTTTGTGGATCGTTATTCTAAACTACCTCAAACCATACTTTCTGCTAGAAAAAATACTAAAAAACATTTACTAACCTTTAAGACCTTGAAAATTATGCTATTTTCGATGCTTTCACAGGTACGCAATCGATTGACATCTGTCGGACTTATTATACAGGGCGAGTCTTTGACCACTGCGTTAATTTTAACCGTAGGTTCTTGAGATCAAAAGAAACACTATTTCCATTACGGTTTTTTCAAATTCAGCTGCGTTAAAAAGTTATAAGCATATTTAGTTTTCACATTGGGCAAATACCCCTTTGTAGTATAGTTTAGTTTGAATGAAAAATACCTTCCACGACATCCTCTAATGAATATGAATTGTTTAAAAACATTATTTTCCCTCTAAGAAATGATTCACTCACTCATGTTTCATCCGATGAGGTCCATATCCAGAAGGAAGATACAAAACACTAATTTTCTGGTAAAAATATTCAACACCATAAACAGATATTTGCTGTTCTACTATAATTTCTATCTAATTCAAGATTATAAACCATCTCTTCCTATTTAGAAATTCCAAAAAAACCTCGGAATTATTGGATATTATCATCATACATTTGTGATTTTCTTCTTCCAAATCATAAAAACCACCATTTCTATGAAAACTTCCAAGGCAAGAGGTTGTCACATTGCTTTTTTTTTCACTCAAAGCCAGAAAAAAATCATCTATGATTTTCCAAACACTGATATTTCTGAAGTTTCTGAGATCTCTTGATATCATACTGTTAAAAACATGAAAATCTTTTTCGCAATCTTCAACAACAATTAATGATGTCACTACGAATAATTATTTTAAAGTGATGTTACTTTTCTTGATGATTATTGTCTCTACTGAATCCCAATAACAATTTACTTGGATAGATTACAAGTATTCCCTGATATAGGTGTGCAATTATACTTGCATGAAGAAATTGAGTTTGATCAACTAAATTTGATTCTGAAAAATCAACTAGGTGTTCTTTACTAAAAAATTTTTTGTTAAATCATTAATATGAATCTATTCTGTTTAGACTATAATTAATTACTCAACATGCGTAAGGTTTTCGTTTCTATAATCAGAATATCTATTTTAATTATGTAAACAAAAACAGAAATATTGAATAATGGTTATTCATAGATTATGTCAAATTTTAATACCTTACCATAGAATATTAATTTATTACCATTTTAAAAATTAATAATTGCAGAGATTTTTAAATGGAAGATAATATCTGTAACCATTATTGATCTTTAGATATAATTTTTCTCAGAATAACTAGAGTGAATTATTATCACATTAAAATGCAATTTTTTATGAAATTTCAACACCTCATATCTTTGGAATGAGGCCACATTTGGAAAAATGTTATAGAAACAAAATGTTTCTTTTGACATCAAGAATCTATGGTTAAGATTAACGCAGTGGTCAAAGACTCACCCTGTATATGTAGAAAAATACTGACGCGAGATCGCAATTTTTCTTAATAGCGATAGGGGAAAACTGTGAATAGTTATTTTCATCGGTTTGTTCATTCATCGTGGCGGTTGTATAACTATCATACAGTTCTAGGCTGAGAAAATGAAGTTAGAACATAGTTTGTACGTTGGGATCATTGGAAAGAGAGATATCTGTGAAGAATCCAATTTTGATAATCGAAACAAATATATTTAGTGTTTTTCGTAGTCACAGAGTTGAATATTGCGCATTTTCTTTAGGAATAAAAATTATTAACTATCGAAATATTCCTTTTCCATGTGTACCATTTATCATCAGTGGAAGTACAAAAATTATATCCATTCTATAGATGTACCTAATTCAAAAACAAAGCTCTCAAATTCAATGTGTAATTTACTTCAGCATGAACGATGATACAGCCATATTTCAGAACATTCTGGTTATACTCATTTGATCAACATTTATTGAATGTAAAGCGGCCGGTTAGATTATACTAACAATTTTTAAAAACATTTGGAATTAGGTCGTTACAAAATGGTGAAAGAGATGGTCGGATCCATCCAGGGTATATTCCGCACAACTGCAGCATCCAATCATGCATATTGCAACGTTATCAATACCCGAACACGGGTCAATCCATTTCTATTTGCGAGGTATCAAGGACGCCTTATATGTGGCAATGAAACTGGCGTAGCTATCTGGAGGAATCGAATACAGTTTATCAGGATTGGATGGACCTCCACAAATTCAGTCCAACTAAGTGAATCGTTGTATAACACATCTGGACGGGGGCTCAATTAGATTTCATCTGTTCCCTACCATCATCCCGAATCCACTACGGTAATGACCCATGGTCGGTCCTGATGGACTTGCTCTTTAATTGTATCGCTACAATTTCAATTTCCTCCCTTGATTATACTGCCATATATCCGGTGCCACGGCAGTAGAAGAGAGGGGAGATTTAGGTGGTGATTTCCTGACTTTGACACTTAGACTTTGAATACACAGGATGAATTAGCTATTGAATAGACATTTCGACTATTACGAATGTAGATCTTGTTATTGAATAATACAGGCACAAACTTCCCCAAATTTTAACTAGATTTGAATAGAATAATAAGAATAGATAGCTTTATTCAGAAAAACTGAATAAATAAACAAAAATAGATGACTATTTAATCTTAGTCTACAAACTACTTGTGAATTGCATAATTGTTTTACTTTACTTGGACACCCCTATATGGCTGCAATCAACAATTCAGTGTAGCATTGCATGCTGCTGCAATAAGCCCAAACGATCTGTCAACCTTCATCATGAGTCGAATTATCTATGAGTAGAAGTTAAAGTAGAACCAACCACTTCTGTGCTTTCAACAACTGATGATGGCAAAACCATTATCTTTGTATTATACCTGAACTTTAGTCTCTAAGAGTAATGCTGCATATAAATAATCATTAGAGGGAGTAGAGTGTAGAGTGAAGGTTTCGATTAGACAATTAAAACCTATTCTTATTTTACTATCCTTCTACCCAGTTTGAATAACAAAATCTCACAAAAAAATCATGATAATAAGTATATAAAAGGTTTTTTCAATAATAATTTCAATATTTGGTGAATCCTCATATTACGTATAGGTATATTGAAAATTTGTTGATACCTTCAGCAAAAAGAGGCATTGATATCGATGTTCCAAATTAATTTGTTCGCGAATTGCATTGTTCTCAAAATGAAAAATCATTATTATGCAGCTGTCTAGCAAAAACCAGCGTGTAAGAGTGGTCAAGTTGGAAATTTTCAAAATAACTAAAAATTCTCTCGGAAAAGGAGGAATCTTACAGAAAAACTTTATGCCACCAGATAACAACAACGCGAAATAACTGTATTTCGCTATTTCCCGCATAATCGGATTAAAGGGTCGACGCATGCCTCGAATTCATAGTAGAAGCCGCATTCAAAGTCATAAATATGTTCTCGTCGGTTCGACATCGCAGACGCCAAACCATAGACAAAGAATCTCTCTAAATCGTCAACTTTTGTCATGTTTTTCCATAGAACGTTACTGGTCATTATTTGACCCTTATTGTGGAGTTCGAGCGACCAAACGCTATCATCACTTTCGAAAATTATCAGGTCTCATCTGTATGTTTTTCGAAGAAACTTGCAAGAAGAAAAATATTTATGAAAATAACACCTGAATAAATCTATAGATCTTTTGGACAATTCTCAACTAACTCATATATCTAACTGTGTTTATCATGTTCCACAATACCATCTTGAATTGTTAGGTTAAAAAACTCTAGAAATTATAATTTGTTATAGTAATCGTTTGTCGTCGTAAATTATTATAGTAAACAGACAACGGAGCTCAATTTTTATGTTTGAAATACAATTATTTTCGTTCAACATCAACATCCGTCACGTGATTGGGAATCACTAATATAAGCGAACAGCACAGGTATAATAATTCTTTTCGTGTTGTTCAGTGTTAGTTGCAAGTTGAGCTAAGGTTTTGACGTGATTCAAAGTATTTTCAATAAGTGGTAATCATCAAATATGGGTCTTACTAAATATGCATATGGTTGCAAAATTAACACTCCCCGATGACACGTTTCCTAAATTTTAAAACAGAATTGGTCAGATTTCATATGTGGATAGATATTACTGCAGAATTCATACCTGAAAGCCATGCCACGGGAAGACGTTTATAATAAAAGAGTTTGCCACTATCATTTTGATGAGAAATATATCTTACCTGATACTAGAAGGCTGACGCCTAATGCATTACTAACTTTTTTTAGAATTGAGACTGATGCAACAGGTTTATGGTGATTTCTCTATTTTAAACTTTTGATGTCATAAATGCTATAAAATTCTGAATTTCACATTCATAAGTTGGATCTTGACTATTTAATAGTCTTATTATCAATTTATTTTGCAGGTAGTGAGGATATGGAATGAGTAGAGTAGAATCTGAGTGAAGCTCAATTTGGTTCGAAATTTAAGGTTTCAAAAATATTCATATTCGATGAAAGATGTAAGATATAAATTATTAATCATACCACTTGAATTTCTGACTTATTTTCTCATTATTGAAATTTTCTTAATATATATTCTTTAGTTTCAAATTGGCAAATCTAACCTCTATAATGCATCCAGAAATCAAACTTCTCGACATCTCACGATGTCGATGAATCCCTAACGTTCTCAAATAATATTAGAACACAGTGAGTGTTGTGACATTCAGAATATAATGTAACGTATTATTAATCATACCACTTCGTTTCGTTCTCATTTCAACTGATTATTATTGTTTAGTTGAAGGAAATCTAACCTCTCAATGCATTGAAAACTCCTCGATTACACAGTGACTTTGTTCAAATTCGAACATGAATGGTTTCAAGATATTAGTTTATTGGTTTGATTTTGATGAAATTAATTCAGAAAAGATAATCTTCTGTACTTTGTTCAGTTATTAATTTACCTCGAATCTGCCTCCGAGTAGTGTTGATAATGTCCCTGATTAATCTTTATATATGATGAATAGAATAATATATCTCTAACATCTACAGATATTTTGACTGAATTCATCTCCTGAGCAATTTTAGTTCTTTAAATAAAAATTTGTTAAAAGTTTCTGTTTTTCCCACCAAATTCTCTTCTCTATAAAGTAAGCAGTAGTTAATTTTGAATTTGAGTAAATGATCCAAATCAGATATCATTGACTCGACTTCAGTTTTGGCTCGAATTAGCTTGAAAATAATAGTTCATAAGAGGTATGAATTTAAATGAGCCGCTTTCCCGGCAAATGAGGAAATTAGTTCGAGCGACAAACGCATGGTGTCGTTTTGTTAGCGTGACAAGTCTTCAACACGTGCGTTGGCAGTAAATAAAGGTAATTTGTCTATGCGCTAAACGATCTCAGATCGTCTAGGACCGGGCCGAGGCCTGCCTCGAATTCATCGTCGCCTTCAAAGCCGTTTCGATGGAGATATCGCAGAAGCGAAACAATCTAAAATAAGTTATCATCGGGCCCAGGCATGCCTGAATTCATGTTGAAAGCGTAGGTCATCATTCTTTTTTACACAAGGAAGCGGACTGGACATACCCCAAACTGTTTATTCAATGAGGAGTTGAGATGAATATACAAGGAACGTGATATTGGAAAATTAGTTCCGAGGAGATCTAAATTCTTTTTCAATGATTAATTAGACATATTGTTCTCACTATTTACTGAATATATTATGAATTAGTTCATATGAAATAGAGGATAGATTTTTTATGTTGGACTTAAATGAATGAAGTTGAACTTTTCATGTTAGGTTTATAAAAAGTTCAGCAATATTTTTGTGATACATTATTGAGAATCTTCCTAGAAATTTGAATATTTCTCTCTTCAAGAAGTCGATCTGAGGTGAATACAGCTTCAGACACATTCTTTTCTGATTAAGGACAATAGTATTAGAATGTACTTTAAACTAGTAAGTAAAAATTTCCATTAGTAAAATCGTTATGAAGTGAATGCTTCTTTGGGAATGCAACAAAAAGTAAACATCAAGCAGCTCACAAACTAATAGACACGAAGAGTGTCAAATAACTTACCGATTGTAGAAATATTATTTTGGCAATAACCATTATATTATCTCTTGTTGTTCTTCATCCCAACGTTTCAACAATCATCTTCTTTCAAAAACCTTCAAAAAAGCTTTCAAAAAAGCTGACAAGTTCGGAAAATTTTTCAATTTTTACTAATTTTCTCAAAAGCTTATTTTTACCTTGAAAACGACAGAACATGTATGTTGAAACGTTGGGAGGAAGAACAATCAAAGGCTATGGTTATTGCCTAAATTATAATTCTACACGAGTTTCATTATCAAAAAATTTCTCCTCAACAACTTACCGATTGGTTAATTTGGTTTGTCCAGGCATCGATTCGTCATCGGAATAATCAATTTCCGGTTGGGGTGGAGGGTCGTTGCTGAATCCAGAGTCGTTGCTGCTGTGCAAGGACACGTTTCCTACAGGACCCCCAATCTTGCCACCTGGGGACAAAGATTCAATATAGGAAATAGGCCTTTAGGAAGACACGTGAATTGCGTCTATTGAATTTGGGCGATGGGGACCTTATTTGGTGTTATGACAATCATGTAATGAGTTTAGGGCTGTATGTGAAGCTATTCGATAATTTGATAACCAATATCATTCTGCAGTTATTGAATGCAATTTGCTGTAAATTTCATAAATTTCGAAAAATTTAACCCTTTATATGTTAAATTTGAGTACTTTCTTCATATGATTTTGTGAATTGTGATTGATTTTACACAACTTTGAAAGAGTTACGAGGTAGTTTAGATATTTTAAGTATGGAAAGGGCTATTAGTCAGATCTACTCTGGGGGCAAAGTTCAAATTTTTTCCTCTCATGAATAGCTCAAAATTTCTCACTATTATTTTTTATTCAAATCAAGTTGGGGTGAACTAATTATTTATAACGGAACATAATTCTTTATAATCTGCTCAAATATCATTATCGAACAATCTCGTCATTAATGAACCTGCTTACATCATGTGATTTCTAATATCTCGCAAACAGTTCAATTTTTTGTATTTGGATGAAAGTACCTTCTTTTTGTTTACTTCCTAGCTCCATCATATACTTTCCTTTATTCATCAAAAGGAATAAATTGAAATAAAAATACAAACTGCAATGTCTTCTTATGGGTTTACTATACGGAAATGAAATTTTAGTACATGTAAGATGGATACCTTATGAGTAATCGAATGTATTCAAACACAAATTTCGGAATTTAAGAGAAATCTTCTTGCCTCAGAATTTTCACGAAATTCTGTAGTTCACATTTTTTCAACGATAGTTTCGAATAGATGGATACTTTAAGGTGTTATTGGGGAATTCAAATTCAAGATGCTCAGAACTGCAAAACTGTTCAACTGATTCGGACCAATATCAAACTTGACCAAGATATTTGGATTATCAACCAATTCTGAATATATGAACACTCTATTTCATCTCCTTCGGGAGATAGAGAGTATAACGTCGGCCAGACGGACATACTAAAGTTGAACCACGGATTCTTAATCTGTAAGTCAAACCCAATCGATTGAGAAGATTATCAACTAGATATTCGCATATTACAGACATTTGGGCAAAGCGATAGTACGCTGATCAACTTGTTCTTTAGTCTGAAACCAGACTGCAAAAATGGATTTCAATAAATTTACCATGTCAAAAGATACTAACAGTGCACTGGGTGGATAGACCAATTACTATTCAAAAAGCAACAGAAGATGTTATTACATTCAATATCCCCACCAAACAACAAAGACGAAAGGAAGAAATATACATACATAGACTACATCCCTTCTCTGAGTAACAAAATTTGCAAAAGAATTAGACATTATACTATTGACGTTATATGTACCAACAAAAAAAATTTAATGTTTAAAAAAAAAAATGTAAAGTTTTTCAATGGTAAAAATCGACTGAATAACACATAATTAAGTGATGCATATAAACTATACTGTAATGAATGCCCTGCATTTTACATAGGTCAAACTGGACGTTCCTTGGCAAAACGAATCGATGAACATAAAAAATCAATCCTCCAAAATAAGTCAACGACTGGTTACTCAAGCCGTTGTATCTCCCCTAACCATTTTATTGATTTTGAAAAAACTAGAATAATACACAAATGCAACAAAAGTAAATTTATGGATCTTTTGGAATATTTAGAAATAGCTTCAGCTTATAACAAAAATCTCCCAATTGTGAACGATCAATTAGAATTCCGCCTATCACCAATTTTAACATCTGTTACTTGATACGAATATGTGCACTGTATGGACCGTTATTGTTTTGTATTCAGTTTTGAGAATGGGATAAAACCCGAAACACGCATGTCAACAATTATGTTTGAATTAAATTTGAGAAACGTACAGTCAAGTGTTTGATATTTGTCAATTTTCGTTTACAAATATTGAAATCATGTTTCACCAGGGGATAAGCGAGAAATCAATTTCGATAAAAGTTAATGTATACATCCTTTACATTGATTCATCCCGTTAATTTTCTTAGCAGTAACTTGGAATTTCAGATGTACCTAACTCAAAAACAAAGCTCTCAAATTCAATGTGTATTTTACTTCAGCATGAACGATGATACAGCTATATTTCAGAACATTTTGATTTTACTCATTTGATCAATATTTATTGAATGTAACGCGACCAGTTAGATTATACTAACAATTTTTAAGAACATTTAATTTGGAATTAGATCGTTACAAAATGGTGGAAGAGATGGTTGAGTTCATCCAGGGTAGCATTTTAAGCAAACCGAATGCACATGTATATTCCGCACAACTGCAGCATCCAATCATGCATATTGCAACGTTATCAATACCCGAACACGGGTCAATCCATTTCTATTTGCGAGGTATCAAGGACGCCTTATATGTGGCAATGAAACTGGCGTAGCTATCTGGAGGAATCGAATACAGTTTATCAGGATTGGATGGACCTCCACAAATTCAGTCCAACTAAGTGAATCGTTGTATAACACATCTGGACGAGGGCTCAATTAGATTTCATCTGTTCCCTACCATCATCCCGAATCCACTACGGTAATGACCCATGGTCGGTCCTGATGGACTTGCTCTTTGGTATGTATCGCTACAATTTCAATTTCCTCCCTTGATTATACCGCCATATATCCGGTGCCACGGCAGTAGAAGAGAGGGAGATTTGGAGTGGTGATTTCTGACTTTGACATGGGACTTTGAATACACAGGATGAATTAGCTATTGAATATACAATTCGACTATTTCGAATGTAGATCTTGTAATTGAATGTACTATTCAAAAATGCACAAACTTCGCCAAATTTTAACTAGATTTGAATAGAATAATGAGAAGCATTATTCAGAAAAACTGAATAAATAATCAAAAATAGATGACTATTTAATCTTAGTTTACAAACTACTTGTGAATTGCATAATTGTTTTACTTCACTTGGACACCCCTATATTGCTGCAATCAACAATTCAGTGTTACATTGCATGCTGCAGTAATAAGCCCAAACGATCTGTCAACCTTCATCATGAGTCGAATTATCTATGAGTAGAAGTTAAAGTAGAACCAACCACCTTGTGCTTTCAACACTGATGGTGGCAAAAACATTATCTTTGTATTATACCTGAACTTTAGTCTCTAAGAGTAATGCTGCATATAAATAATCATTAGAGGGAGTAGAGTGTAGAGTGAAGGTTTTAATTAGACAAATAAAACCTATTCATGTTTTACTATCCCTCTACCCAGTTTGAATAACAAAACAATCTCACAAAAAAAACCATGATAATAGAAGTATATAAAAAGGTTTTTTTCAATAATGATTTCAATATTTGGTGAATCCTCATATTACGTATAGGTATATTGATAATTTGTTGATTCCTTCAGCAAAAAGAGGCATTGATATCGATGTCCCAAATTAGTTTGTTCGACGAATTGCATTGTTCTCTAAATGAAAATCTTTATTATGCAGCTGTTTAGCAAGAACCAGCGTGTAAGTTTGCCTTCTTACCAGGTGTAGGGCGGTGTGATAAAAATTGAGAGAACGAATCGAATCAAGTTGAAATTTTATAATAACTAAAAAAAAAAAAAAAAAAAAAAAAAAAAAAAAAAAAAAAAAAAAAAAAAAAAAAAAAAAAAAAAAAAAAAAAAAAAAAAAAAAAAAAAAAAAAAAAAAACCCCCCCCCCCCCCCCCCCCCCCCCCCCCCCCCCCCCCCCCCCCCCCCCCCCCCCCCCCCCCCCCCCCCCCCCCCCCCCCCCCCCCCCCCCCCCCCCCCCCCCCCCCCCCCCCCCCCCCCCCCCCCCCCCCCCCCCCCCCCCCCCCCCCCCCCCCCCCCCCCCCCCCCCCCCCCCCCCCCCCCCCCCCCCCCCCCCCCCCCCCCCCCCCCCCCCCCCCCCCCCCCCCCCCCCCCCCCCCCCCCCCCCCCCCCCCCCCCCCCCCCCCCCCCCCCACAGTGACTTTGTTCAGTTCAGATTAATTCTAATCTTCTATGGAGTTTATGCTTGCCTCAGAATCTGTAGAAACATTAGTAATGTCCACAGATTAATCTTTGTAATAGCAGTGAATAGGATAACCTATCTCTAGCATCTACAGATATTTTATTTGGTTCATCTCCTGAACAATTTTGGTTATTTAAGTAAGAATTTGTTGAAAGTTTCTGTTTTTCTCCACCAAAATTTCTTTTCTATAAAATAAAGCTAATAGTCAAATTCTGAACCATTTTTGGAGTTGAGTAAATAGATATCATTTGCTCGACTTCAGTTTTTAACTCGAGGTGGCTTGAAAATAATAGTTCATAAGAGGTATGAGTTTAAATGAGGCACTTTCCCGTCAAGTGAGGAAATTGGTTTCAGGCGACAAGCACATGGTGTCGCTTTATTGGCGTAACAAGTCTTCAGCACATTGCGTTTGGCAGTAAATAAAGAGTAGATTTTCTATACGCTAAACAATCTCAAATCTCGTCTAGGACCAGGCAGGAGCCTGCCTCCAATTCATCGTCGCCTTAACCTCAGCCATTTCGATGTAGGTGTCACGAAACGAAACAATCACAAAATATATAAGTTATCATCAGGCCCCAGGCATGCACCATGGTAGCCATGGGTTCATCATTCTTTTTTACACAAGGCAGCGGGCTGGACACCACTAAACTGTTTACTCAATGAGGAGTTTGAGATGAATATACCAGAACGACATGTTGGAAAGAGGTGGTTCCAAAGGAAAAGCGTTTTTGAAAGAGAATGAAAAAACAATTGATTGATTTTTCGTCGAGTATCTAGAATTTTTTGATGAGGCATTTCCTCACCTACCTCATAGTACAAAGCGGCTACCTATACGAGTATATGATTTATAGATTAACAAATGAATCGCATACATATTTTTGGGAGAAAAGTAAGTTGATTATGGAGTGAAAGTGAAATAAGATATTTTTTTTTTTTTTTCTGCATAGGAAAGTTTTGAAGTCGGTTCTTTTTTGTGATACATTCTTTGGACGTTTTCCTAGAACTATCAGTGTTATTATATTTCTCTCTTCATATAATATCTGAGGTGAATTCTTAATGCAGATCTAAATTCTTTTTCAATGATTAATTTGACATATTAATTAAATTAGAATGTACTTTAAACTAGTAAGTAAAAATTTCCATCATTAAAATCGTTGTGAAGTGAATGCTTCTTTAGGGATGCAACAAAATGTAAACATCAAACAGCTCACAAACTAATAGAGCACGAGAGTGTCAAATAACTTACCGATTGTAGAAATATTATTTGGGCAATAACCGTATCTCTGTTGTTGTTCTTTTTCCCAACGTTTCAACAATCATCTTCTGTCATTTTCAAGAGTAAACCTTAGCTTTCAAAAATGCTGACAAGTTCAGAAAAATTCTTCAATTTTTACTAATTTTCTCAAAGCTTATTTTTACCTTGAAAACTTGACAGAACATGTATGTGAAACGTTTGGGGAAAAGAACAATCAAAAGGAGCTATGGTTGTGCCTAAATTTATAATTCTACACGAGTTTCATTATAAAAAATTTCTCCTCAACAACTTACCGATTGGTTAATTTGGTTTGTCCAGGCATCGATTCGTCATCAGATAATCAATTTCCGTTGATTGAGATTAAGAGGGGTCATTGCTGAATCCAGAGTCGTTATAACTTGCTGCGGACACGTTTCTCTAGGACCCCAATCTACTTGCCACCTGGGTTCAAAAGATTCAATATAGGAAATAGGCCTTTAGGAAGACACGTGAATTGCGTCTGGTTAGATTTGGGCGATGGGACCTTATTTGGTGTTATGACAATCATAATGAGTTTAGGGCTGTATGTGAAGCTATTCGATAATTTGATAATCAATATAATTCTGCAGATTTATTGAATGCAATTTGCTGTAAATTTATAATTTCTGGGAAAAATTTAACCCTTTATATATTAAATTTGAGTACTTCCCTTCATATGATTTTGTGAGATTGTGATTGATTTTACACAACTTTGAAAGAGAATTCTGGTAGTTTAGATATTTTTAAGTATGGAAAGGGCTGTTGAGTCAGATCTACTCTGCAGGGCAAAGTATCAAATTTTTTCCATCTCATGAATAGCTCCAAATTTCTCTACTATTATTTTTATTCAAATCAAGTTGGGGCAGAACTAATTATTTATAACAGAACATAATTCTTTATAATCTGCTCAAATAATTATCAGACAATCTCAAGTCATTAATGAACATGCTTATATCATGTGATTTCTAATATCTCATAAACAGTTCAAATTTTTTGTATAGGATTAAAAGTACCTTCTTTTTGTTTACTTCCTAGCTCCATCATATACTTTCCTTTATTCATCAAAGGAATAAATTGAAATAAAAATACAAACTGCAATGTCTTCTTATGGGTTTACTATACGGAAATGAAATTTCAGTACATATAAGATGTAATTCTATGAGTAATCGAATGTATTCAAACACAAATTTCAGAATTTAAGAGAAATCTTCTTGCCTGAGAATTTTCACAAAATTCTGTCGTTCACATTTTTCAACGATAGTTTCAGAATAGATGGATGCTTTAAGGTGTTATTAAGGGAATTCAAATTCAAGATGCTCAGAACTGCAAAACTGTTCAACTGATTCGGACCAATATCAAACTTGACCAAGATATTTGGATTATCAACCAATTCTGAATATATGAACACTCTATTTCATCTCCTTCGGGAGATAGAGAGTATAACGTCGGCCAGACGGACATACTAAAGTTGAACCACGGATTCTTAATCTGTAAGTCAAACCCAATCGATTGAGATGATTATCAGCTAGATATTCGCATATTACAGACATTTGGGCAAAGCGATAGTACGCTGATCAACTTGTTCTTTAGTCTGAAACCAGCCCGCAAAAATGGATTTCAATAACAAACAATTTCAATCTGGTGCCATTCATCCTAAAGAACTCTGAAAAGTATTACTTCCTTAGTATGCACATTACACCAAATTCCTCAAAGCACGTTTGTTTTAGTAGAACAGAGTTCTATCGTTTTGCCCAAATATCTTTTATTTTCGAATATCGATCTGAAAACGGTCTCAATCGATTGGGTTTGACTTTTTGATGAAGAATTCATGGTTAAAGATTATTAGTATGTCTATCCGACCGGTCGGCCATAAACTCTGTATCTTTTGAAAGAGATAAGCTAGAATTTCCATATTTTCAGGATATGTTAATTGTCAAACTGTCCAGGTCAAGGTCGTTATTGGGCCAAATCCGTCAAATGATTCAGCAGTCATGAGCATCTGGAGTTTTGTTTCCTCAATAACTCCTAGAATTTCCATCGATCAAGTTGAATCATCAAAAATATTTCAATGAAGTTAAAAAAAATAGGCTTTCGTGGATATCAACTCGCTAGAAAATTTTTTGAAATTCCCAGAAAACTTCTTTCAATACTTAATACCTCATAAGATATTCGTCAAACATTGTATTGTACATGTATGGACGTTACTGATATTTCAAATTTTATTGTCGCAGCAATCTTCCACCCGAAGATATAATGTTTTTCATTTACTTATGGGCAGGCAATCATAGAAGTTAACCCATAACCTCAGACGTAGATCCTAGAGATAATCGCATATTTATTAAATTAGTTTTTAGAAGCCTACTGAATGAAATAGTTGAAGAGAGGTCAACGTTGATTTTATTATGGTTCTAATTCATTTAACTGATATCGAATTCCTTTTGGTTCTGAAATATTCTTTCTTGCTTTTTATAATTTTTTGTATACTCTTCGAAGAATTTTTCGATTATAATATAAAACAACTAGAAAAACTAAAACAATATATTTTTACCAAGAACTAAAAAAAAATAGTGTTTGCCAAATACCAGTTATTAATAAAATAGCGCGTGGGACACTCCATATCCGGAAAATATGGTGAAAGTAACCAAAGCTTCCTTACCATTGAACTAGTATTTTTTCTCCCCCATAGTTCCAAGCCTATTTGGAAATCGACTTTTCAATTTTATTTTTTCAAGAAACTTATCAGGGGTTTTGAGCAGACCATAAAATATATTATCTAAGTTCTAATATTATATTTCTCGAATTTCATATATCACCTCACCTCAACTCACAATGCTATGAAAATTACCAAAATGTCAAAAAATGTTTTTTAAAAATGCTGACCTATTATTGAAGAGAATTTGCCCGTGAGGTTTGTCCTGATCAAAGAAGCAATAATGGAAATCCTTACCACATGGATTGGAAATTGGTAGGTAAACCCAGCGTCCCAATAATCATTAGAGGGAGTAGAGTGTAGAGTGAAGGTTTTAATTAGACAAATAAAACCTATTCATGTTTTACTATCCCTCTACCCAGTTTGAATAACAAAACAATCTCACAAAAAAACCATGATAATAAGTATATAAAAGGTTTTTTCAATAATGATTTCAATATTTGGTGAATCCTCATATTACGTATAGGTATATTGATAATTTGTTGATTCCTTCAGCAAAAAGAGGCATTGATATCGATGTCCCAAATTAGTTTGTTCGACGAATTGCATTGTTCTCTAAATGAAAATCTTTATTATGCAGCTGTTTAGCAAGAACCAGCGTGTAAGTTTGCCTTCTTACCAGGTGTAGGGCGGTAATGATAAAAATTGAGGAGAACGAATCGAATCAAGTTGAAATTTTATAATAACTAAAAATTATCCCGAAAAAGTAGAAATCTTACAGAAAAACTTGATGCCACCAAATAACAACAACGCGAACTAACTGTATTTCGCTATTTCCCGCATAATCGAATTAAAGGGTCGACGCATGCCTCGTATTCATAGTAGAAGCCGCATCCAAAGTCATAAATATGTTCTCGTCTGTTAGACATCGCAGACGCAAAACCATAGACAAAGTATCTATCTCTTATAACAATATATCCAACTGTTTGTCATGTTTTTTCCATCTTGAATTGTTAGTGTTGAATGATTATTTGGGTTATTACCATCATCTATTGTGGATGTAAATGTTTTCCGACGTTTCGATAGACATCTTCTATCTTTATCAGTGAGAAAAGTAAAATACCTTTCGAAAATTATCAATTTTCAAAAACGTCAATATTTGACAGAAGTCATAGAAAGAAAAATGAAACAATGTTATATACTCATCTAGTGATATGTTTTTCCAAAGAAAAACTTGCAGAAGAAAAATGGGCAAAAGCAGCAAATTGTATGAAAATAACACCATGACTTCCATACAGTGACTCATTTTCTCCATGAGATCTGCCAGACAGTTTGGACGCCGTATTAGTTCAGATCCAACTTAAAGCGTCATTCATACTCAAGAGAGTATATACATTGTATCTTTTTTCCATTTCATGACCAACTGTCATATTGACATTTGAAAATTGCAAATAATTTTCAAAGGTTTGTACTTTTCCTCTTGATAAAGATCAAATCTATGATAGTCGGAAATATTACATCCACAATAGATGATGATAAAATAATCATTCAACACACTCATCAAACAATATCTCGTCATCAACTTGAATTGTTAGGTTAAAACTCAGAAATAATAATTTGTTATATTAATCGTTTGTCGTCGTATATTATTATAGAAAACGAAAACGGACTTAATTTTATTTCAAAATAAAATTATTTTCGTTCAACATCAACATTCGTCACGTGATTGGAATCTAATATAAAGAACAGCACAGATATAACATTCTTTCGTTTCTTGGTATACGTAAAGTTACTTGTGACAAATCGATTTACGTGTCGTATTCTCAGTTTGTAATGGCTAAGTTATGCGGAACCACCTGAAAGGTTTAAATCAGAGTGAAGTGAAATGAATTTGGAAGAAACGCACGTTAGAATGGGTGTTGATGGATGTAATATGATTTTGTTCCCCGATGAATTGTGACCTGGCATCAGAAATTGGCGTAGATGAAGATAGAAGAGATGTTGAATTTGCCTCAATTTGAAGAAATATTTCTCTTCATAGGATATATGTAGATAGATAGGAATTATATGATCTATTCAACACTCTACTACATCATCCAGTCAAAATCGCACTTTTATTTGAAAACGGACCAACAGAAGGCAAACTCAGATCAGACTACAAGCAAAAGTGCTAACATAAAAACCTTGTGGAATAATAATGCCAAACAGTAGCAGGGAAGTGCAATTCTATTATTCCAGATAGAGGCATTGCTACCAGGCGCATTTTTTGCAAATGGACCTAGAGAAAAGAAAGTTAGTACCAAAGGCGCTGTCTTTGGAGCAGAACACAAAAAAATAGTCAACTTATGCAAAAGAATATAATCCAGACAGTTTGAAGAAGGAAAAATTTGTTGCCGTGCATTAGGCTTACGCCGGCATGGAGAAGATTCACGTAATCTGTGCCCTATTTTTGCATTTCCAGTCTGAGGGTGAAAACGATGCGTAATCCCCGGCGCCAGATTGCTTACAACCCGATATTTTCTAAAAACAAAACTGGGTTATTGGCGCAAAATGTACCTTCTTTTAGGCGGCTGGCTCCTAACATGAAGAAGATATTTGCCCGGTGAGGATTATATAAGCTGGTTTGTATCAAGAACTTTACCAAAACATAACCACTGGAAAAGACTATTTCGCCTCACTCCACATAGGAATGGGAAATATAGTTCATGGTTCAAAAACTCTGAGTCAGTCCCAATGCGACAGCCAAATGGACAAAAGAATCCAGCCAGAACTCATTGGCATCAACACAACCAAGTCGAAGATATTCAACCACTCGCATCCAGGAGACTGCTGTCAGCCAATTAGTCAAAGTAGGGATGACGAGGAACGGCTGATAAAGATAACGGGCCATTCTTCACTGCAGCGTCAGTGGAACCGGGTATCTCCTAACTGGGACCAACAACATCACAAAAGAAATAATCACAGTTACAGAAATGAAAAAATGTCTTTCCAGAAACAACATCTGCATTCACTTCATCATTCAGAAAATAATGTTCGTAATGTGTGCATAATAATTAATACTATCATCAATTACCATTTTCAGAATAAAGATTTAGAATAATTTTGTTATTGTGCTTCTATCTGTTTATTTTGAATAAAAAACTCTTTTTATTACTGATTTAATTTATAATTTGTTGAATGATCTTTCAGATACCATGTACGAGATTTGTATCTTATTGAGAACACTCTCGTTTTTGCAAATGGCATACAAATCTCCCTCACCTCAGCAAAGTGATCCTGATTTTAAGGATAACTGAGCTTCGTGAGGGTAAAGGCATATAATTCCAAAGAAACAAGAGTGTTCTCAAAGGAATTCTCAATTCTAGTGGTATTACCATCAAGAATTTGCAAAGTAATGCTTCAGCCTCAAGAAGATGTGTGAAAATTTGTATTGCAGGGTTTCGGAGAATAGAAATTCTCATTAATTTTATTATTTTTTTATGTTCATTCACACCTCTTTTTCGATATTGAACAAGATATGATATAAAGCTTTAATGCGTTTTCTACGTATGTTAGAAAAATGAAACCATTGTCAAATATGGCTAATAATAGACTCGTTGAAATATGAGTTTATTTATTTAACATATAAAATATAATCTTATTAAACAATGATACATTGAAGATTCGATGTTAACGTAACACATAATGCTCATAAAGAAAAAAAATAGAATTTTTGGGATAATACAATGTATGCGAAATAACCCACACTGTTTGATTCCACGTGTGATGTTTTTTCACGTTCATGAATTTGCAGATTAAAATAATAATTATTGGCAATTGACAACACAAAGTCGAGTTCCGAAAAAAAAATTTACCGCTCGTAAAAGTAATGTTGAGGTTTCAGAAGATTCGTCACAAGAATCAATGCTTTGTATAATTCGGATTTAACTATATGGGTATTTGAAAAATGTATGTTTATGAGCTTCAGAAAATTTGAGTATTAAAAGAAAGTAATATGTATTCAATTCAAGCTTAATTGTCTTGATCATATTATTACTGCCATTGGAATCAGTTCGATGTATTATAAGAAGCACAGTTTTCCCACCATAGTGGACAGGGATCATTGGAATGAACTGTGAGAGAGAGAAAGCTATTAATTAGGTTATTTCAAAATTTCAAGATGTTTGTGAGTTTTGAACCCAAATGCTGGAGTATTTTAAAGGGCAAGAGCTGGAGAGAAAGATATACTGGGCAGTTTCAAGGAAGTTGATATCACCTTACTTCTGATGGTTTTTAAGATCAAGAAATGTAGAGGAAAGATGGAAACTTCTGAGTTGGTTTGATATGCAGGTATTTGTCGTTCTATCGTGCTTTGAAATTGAATTCAAATATTTTTATTTCAGAGGCCTGGAAAAGACTCAGAGACAAGAGCACAGTAGTCTTTTTGAATTTTTAAATTATAAATATTCTCGAAATAACTGACGAAGGAAATCTTTGAATCCAGGTAATATTCCTTAGTATTTATGCTTCCAACCAGTAGGTTAATAATAATTACTCGGAAATTTATGCCTTACTCAACCTCAGCATCGTGAGTATTTATGGAATTAGTTTTTAGTTTCACAGAATAGGAATAGTTGAAGAGGTCAACGCGATTCTATTTATGGATTCTAATTCATTTAACTGATATCAAGTTCCTTCAGTTCTAATTATGTTCTTTTTCTTTTCTGTTTTTTATAATTTTTTGTATACTCTTTTAAGAAGGGTTTTTCGATTATAATATAAGATAACTAGAAAACTAAATCAATAAGTTTTTACCAAAACCTAAAAAATAAAGTTACCCAAATACTGATTGTATCATTAAAATGAGCGTATTAGGACACTTCATATCAGAAAATGTGGTAGAGTGCTAATCAAAGCTCTTATTACCAGTGAACTAGTATTTTTACTCTACTATAGTTTCAAGCCTATTTAGAAATCAAACTTTTTCAGTTTTATTTTTTTAAAAACTGGCCAGAGTTTTGAACGGACCATAGTTATATTATCGTGAGTTCTAATAATATATTTCTCGAATTTCCCTTATATCTGCCTCATCTCTCAATACATTCTGCTATGAAAATTACCAAATTAAAATGATTTAGTTTGAAACGTTTTTTTTATGTTTACCAGCTCACTTACTCCTTCAGGTTGTAGGTGCAGTGGAAGATTAGCACCTGCGATCAATTATTCGTTCGATCTCCAGAAGGCTCAGGATGTATCAGAATAAGTTCCGGTGACAGACAGCTGCGTTTGAGGTCTGAAGGGAAGAAGCGGATGACTTAATACCTGGTTGCGAGTGGATTCGGCTGAAGGTAAGTATCTATAGATTAGTTTGGTTAGAGGTTGCTGAGATTGTTGCTCTGTGACTGTGTCAGACCAGATTTCTAATTACCATGAAGGGTAAAGCATCGGGATTGGTGCACTAGAAGTTGGGGTGGGGGATGCTGTTGGAACCTGCTAGCGCGTCAGAATCTGAAATAGAAAATTTACAACCTAATAAAGATAATTTTTTATACCAATAAACGAAGTGTTCAAACACAAATTATAAATATAGTGAATATATTACTGAGTTAAATCACCAGACAAATATTCGTAATCAGTGGCCATATTTATTTTGATATCGGATTGCTTTTTAAAACTTATACTAGAACTGTTTAATTCCATATCATCCTAATTACACAATTCACTACAGAGTTGGAGTCTGGTGAAGACTCTTAATTTTCTGGATTTGAGGGTGCTAGTCAGGGATAAATAATGTCTTGTAATAACAGAAATCTACTTCCCATCCTAGAGAGATATGATTATTTTTCTTTCAACTCATGATACACAAAATAAATAATTTTACAGCAAGAAGTTTTTATTACTTTAAAATTCGATTAAATGGTGATCCAAGAATTGTATTTTTCAAATGATTAAATGATTAGTAGCACGATCAAAAACTGAAAACAATATACTATATCAGTTCTTGCAAACATTTCGGGAAATATATATTTTTCCATCTTCAGACTTAGACTGAATAATTATATCCTCCCATTGTCTATCTATATAAATAATATAGTTTCTACATCATATATGTATTATGAATGGAAAGAAATCATGTCAGATACCAATGAATATTTTCTATCCAGTTTTTGTATATCAGAAAGTGTCTCAGAGAATCAAACTGCCACTGATATACAAATAGATACTTTTTCCATTTTATATATTTACTAATTGACCAAACAGACTTAAATCCATAATAAAAGAAAGATTTGGATATGTGGTGTTTTTGTACCTACATCTTTTTAAAAAATTCCTAAGGAACAGTGTCGTCACCTGGTGATGAATGATGAACAATAGATAAATAACCACTTAAATAAGAAACATATATGGATTTAAAAGTAAGTAATCGCTGTATTGTTAATCATGCAGATCATAATCATTATTATTATCATTGTGGTGCATTGTGGTATGCGATGTTTCTTTTGTTTGATTACCATCAAGTATGGATGAAACAAATCTGATGGTTTTCCAACACGAGACAGAGGCAACATACAATCGACCATGTGAGAAACATTGGGTTTCTGAATTAATACCAAACATGTAATGATTGCCTCTGGTACTTGTTTATAGTCGTAGAAAAAGCAAGCCACTTTCAGAGCTGTAGCCGCTTAAGCTCAAATGACACATCAGTCAGAATCTGTCGGGGATGCATGTTGCAGGAGAACATCTTCTCCTTTATACTTTCCTTCACAGGTATAGTTGTTTCTATCACATTGTTTATTAATTTTTTATCACTTCAACAGTATACCATTGCCAAGACGTTGCTGCAAAATCTTTGCCATTGCAGAGTTTTTCAAAATTGTTGCCGGGTTGGAGTTCCATTATTTTGCATATTTAATAGCATGATTTTAGTGCTGAATGGGGTGTTCGATACCCAGCTAAGCAAAGTTGCTGCGATTCTCGAATGAGGCCCAATTGCAAGTCTGAATTTGTTTGTGAACGGGTTATTTGCTGCCACCAGGTGCATCTAAGAAGTAAATCCTCCAGTTTCATCATTTATTTACTTTCTTACAAGAGTTTTGACCATATACTTCTATTGTTCGTTTTAACGGTAGAGATTTGTTTGAGTTAGGATTCTTTCAAAGCGTTGAGATCATACAAAGTTTCTGATGCATTTCTTGGCAAGTTGCCATTGACGATTGGGGAGCGGTCAGGCCTAATTGAATTAATAGCGTATTGGTGCCATTACCAAGCACATGTCCTCACTGAAACTACGTTTTCATTGTAAAATTCTTTCACTGATTTAGAGATGATTGATATTCAGATTTGATACAAAATATCATCGTCACTATAATCTTGTAATTTGTTCCACAACCACCTGGTTTGATGGGGAAGTATGTAGATATGATTATAGAAGACAAATGTTCACGTGAATTGCGTCTGTTGAATTTGGGCGATAGGGACCTTATTTGTGGTGTTATGACAATCATGTAAACTGAGTTTAGGGCTGTATGTGAAGCTATTCGATAATTTGATAACCAATATAATTCTGCAGTTATTGAATGCAATTTGCCTTAAATTTCATAAATTTCAAAAAATTTAACCCTTTATATGTTAAATTTGAATTACTTCCTTCATATGATTTTGTGAATTGTGATTGATTTAACACAACTTTAGAGAGGAAAGAGTTACACAGAGAATGGTTTAGATGTTTAAGTATGGAAAGGGCTATTAGTCAGATCTGCTCTGAGGAGCTGGAGTTATCAAATTTTTCCCTCTCATGAATAGCTCAAAATTTCTCACTATTATTTTTATTCAAATCAAGTTAGGGCGAACTAATTATTTATAACGGAACATAATTCTTTATAATCTGCTCAAATATCATTGTGGTACAATCTCGTCATTAATGAGACAGCATATATCATGCAATTTCTAATATCTCATAAACAGTTCAATTTTTTTGTATATGGATTAAAAGTACCTTCTTTTTGTTTGCTTCCCTGGCTCCATCATATACTTTCCTTTATTCATCAAAGGAATAAATTGAAATAAAATACAAACTGCAATGTCTTCTTAGTGGAGTTACTATGCGGAAATAGAATATTTCAGTACCTTATAAGATGCCTTGCTGAGTAATCAGATATGTATTCAAACACACAAATTTCGGAATTTAAGAGAAATCTTCTTGCCTGAGAATTTTCATAAAATTCTGTCGTTCACATTTTTCAACGATAGTTTCAGACAGATGGATACTTTAAGGTGTTGTTAAGAATTCAAATTCAAAAGTCCTCAGAACTGCAAAACTGTTCCAACTGGTTCGGACCAATATCAAAAACTTGACAAAGATATTTTGGATTATCAACCAATTCTGAATATATGAACACTCTATTATTTCATCTCCTTCCCGGGAGATAGAGAGTATAACATCAGCCAGACAGTTGCTACTAAGAGATTGAACCACCAGTTCTTAATCTGTAAGTCAAAACCCAATCGATTGAGATGATTATCAGCTAGATATTCGCATAACCACAGACATTTGGGCAAAGCGATGATACGCTGATCAACTTGTTCTTTAGTCTGAAACCAGCCCGCAAAATGGATTTCAATAACAAACGAATTTCAATCTGGTGCCATTCATCCTAAAAAACTCTGAAAAGTATTACTTCAGCAAGTATGCACATTACGCCAAATTCCTCAAAGCACGTTTGTTTTAGTAGAACGAAGTTCTATCGTTTTGCCCAAATATCTTTTATTTTTGAATATCGATCTGAAAACGGTCTCCAATCGATTGGGTTTGACTTTTTGATGAAGGAATTCATGGTTAAAGATTATTTATTAGTATGTCTCTGTCCGACCGGTCGACCATAAACTCTGTATCTTTGAAGAGATATGGCTAGAATTCCCATATTTTTCAGGATGGCTGTTAATTGTCAAACTGTCCAGGTCAAGGTCGTTATTACAGGCCAAATCCAGTAAAATGATTCAGCGAGTCAGCAGAGCATCTGGAGTTTTGTTTCCTCAACCACTCCTACATTGGACGATTGGGAGCGGTCAGGCCTAATTGAATTAATAGTTTGTTTGACATTACCAAGCACATGTCCTCAATTGAAATCAATGCTTCATTGTAAATTTCTTCACTGATTTGTATATTTGGATTTCCCATTGTATTCCGTATTTGATACAAAATATCATCACACATATAATCTTTGTACTTGTTCCACAAATCAATTGGGTTTGATGGGAAGCATGTAGATATGATTATAGAAGACAAATGTTCGTATTTGATGAGCGTGTGATGATATTACAGCATCATTGAGAGTTTGATCCCAATGAGCGTCATTTTCAAGCAATTGCAAACGTTGACAGGCTTCTCTGTAGAATCCAGTTAGAAATTATTTGTATGGGAAAATGAAAAGGGCTATTTTTAGGATTTTTCCAGCAATAATTCTAATTTTTCTCGCCGTAAAAACTATCCCTGAACTCCAACGAACATTTTAAAAAAAGATTTGGCCAAATTGGTCCAGGCGTTGTTGAGTTATGCGCTTACCAACACATTTTGCAATTCATTTTTATATTATAGATATATATGTTCTTTTGAAATTTCGGCTTACAATTTTTTAGTTAGAAAACAATAGAGCCAGTATTGTTAGCAAGGGTTATTGACGGGGTGCCATTCAATTCGGCGTATGACATGAAAACCTAAGGAAAAAACACTAGTAAAAAATCCCTGGCTTCTCGCATGTGTGTTGTTGTGTGTACAAAAATATGTTGGAAGAATTTTTTTCAGAATCCGTATGTCATTTTCACGAGAATAATTTCTGCACCATATTTCTCTGATAATTTAGAAATATAATCATTTTTGTTCTTAGAAATACCCTCTATAATCAAATTCATAACACAAAATTAGTCACCAATCTGCAAGGAAGATTTTTCAAATCGGGTCTTGAGGTCCAAGTGCCTCTTCTGATGTTGGAAGTCTGCTATGGAACCCGTTCAAAGAGAAATCATCATCGTTAGTTGAAGGAGTTTGCGATATATCACTTTTTTCATTTAAAGAATAACGTAGGAAAAAATCGACTGACATCAATTATGACTGATGTCATAACAAAAAAAAATTTTATTGTATGCTTCATATTTTTTTTAGAGGCCTGAGGATAGAAAAACATATTTCCAAATCGCCGACAAATTGAAGTACTGTATATAACTGTTCCTGATAAGACTATTTAGTGTCAAATAAAAATAACCATTATATCGAAAGGAAAATGAGAGAATACATTTGTTTAGTCAGTGAGTATTTATCTTATGATTATGGGTAGTTTGTTATTTATGTATATTTTTGTGATTTGTCATTTTTCTATTTCAAATTTTTATATACCTTATACTTTAGTAGTCGTTACTTTGGTCTGTTACTCATACTTATTTTATATATTAGTATAAACCGTTCCAATGCATAATTTTTTTATAGAACCTTGAGGATGAAATGACATATTTACCAAACACTGACTAACTGAACAGTTGTCAATTACTGTTCCTGGTCTTGATAAGACTATTTTAGTTTTTGGGAATTCATTTTCCTGTGAGTTTTTTTGTGCTGGAGAACTCATGTGAGTTAAATTTTAATTGAATAATATTTATTGACGAGAAATTGTTGATGATGGAACTCTTATGGAATTTCCATTTGGGTATCGACATTTGTTCGATCTAACTTGAAGAAGTCTTCAAACCAAGATTTCGTAGTGTGTTCATTTGTTGACATGTATGAAAATTGAAGAATATTCTGAACTTGCCTACATTAGTGAAAGCTAATTTTTACCACGAAAGATGTTTGTTAAAACGTTGGGAAGAAAGATGATGGTTATTACCCAAATAATTATTCTATTTGAATAATATATCTTATAAAACCTTTTTTCTCATATAGAAGAGAGTTAGTTTTAGTTTTATATTCAGGGGATCTTCGAAAGTGCTGAATGGCTTATTTCTATTTGGGTGTTAAGTGGTGACATATTGGGGTTTTTGTACAGATTTGTCACTTTCATCGATTCCAGAAAATTTAATTTCGGGTCTTTCTCACATCTGTGAAGGATCTTAAAATTGACGGTATCAATATGATGCTTTTCTGTCAGGATATGACGATAAACTGCATGGAATAATATATATTAAATTCAGGAATTATTGTACAGCACAATAAAATTGAAATTCCTCAAAAATTTCACTAATTACCTTTTACACAATTCGAAAAATTTTGACAATGTATAGTTTACCTTCAACAATAGATTCATACAAAGTTTTCTTGAAATTCCACACATTGCTTAGCGTTCTTAATAATTTTATCCCAATATACAGAGGAAAGCACTCGGTCATCGCTAAGGATAAAAAAATGGTTCTTTTCTTCTGGCCTGACTAACAGTTTAGACCACAATGTTGAAAATATTGTCACCTTCAATGTTCAATTATGACTCCTTCTTTTAGTCCATACAGCACTGGAGACGTTCTTTTCAGTCCTATAAAACTTGTGCACCAACTCTATACCATAATAACAACAAGCTGGTTTAGTAAATAGCCAGTTTTTGAATGGATGATCCACTCTCCTAGTACAAATGTTGAATTTTCTGAGGTAATGAGGCTTTTTTTCAATTTTTGAAGGAGAAAGAAGTCATAAAGACTTAACACTGTAATTACTGATATCAATAATAGTCTTGAATGCCATACAGCACTAAAAACGTTCCTTTCTACCTCTTATTCCTCATTATTTCTACAAATACTGGATGCCAGATTATAACCTGAGATATTATAATGTTTTAATTGCTCCTCAGCCCTACAATGTTCTGTTACGGCTAATTAGGGCTAAATAGTCAAGAGAATGTTTATTAACAATGTTTTGAATTCGGTTGAAAGCAGATCCAGCAAGCTTTATTTATTTTCATTGAAGTAAGATTTGCGGCTTCAACATATTCTGATCTCTCTGGAAAAAAACTCGAAAACTGAAATCACGTATCAATACACCATCTGGCCAGAAATTCTTGTCCATTTCTTGTTTATATTTTCCTGTTGGTAACTCAATTTTAAATGCTGAATTTCAACTTCTTGAGATGAGTCCTTTTACTTCCAAATTATGTGATTTCAAAGAGCTGCTCACGGAATTCTTGACTGAATCCTCTTCTACATTACCACCAACCACTCCACCCAGATGAATCCATTTTTTAGGAGGAATTCTCAAGAACAAGGCATTTTCAGTTGCTGAACCATTACAAATAGACCCTTTTTACGATTCACAATGTTTTTCTTTGATTTTACTTCAATCCATTTTTGTGTTTGTGTTCTCAGTTAAAGTTGTTGTTGAATCTATTTGTTTACTATCAACTAATTGCCGATTGTCATCTGAAGGGTTTGAGATTATTTTATTTTTATTGTGTACCACAAAACTGAACTTTCTGGGTAAGGTAGCGTGACGTTTTTGATTGACGTTTTTTTGATAGACTGTTTGATTTGCGGTTTGCGCCTCTCCTGTACGGAGTTGATTAATATTTGAATTTTTTGTACTTTGTTATAGTTTCTTCATTTCGTCTTCCTTATCTAGATTATTCATTTCCATAACCTTGATTTTCTCTATGATTCTATCTGATTATTTTGTAGTAAAATTTCATTTTCACTTCGAACCTCGATGGTAAGCTTTTCCAGAAACTGATATCACATTTCAATCATGAGCATTTCTATTTGTTGATCATTAGAGGCAATTTTTGAAGCTTCATGCGTAGGTACACAACGCCTATTTCTTATTGGACTAAGATGTCATGCATCCAGGATGAAATTGTTTTGTACACTTTATGCAGGTCACAAAATCAACCACTTCCTGGTACAGTGGGCACAAATTACTTCACTTCTGCTAATTTCTTTGTTAGGTTTGACGGAGCGATCGGACAACTCTCCACGATCTTGTTGAACTGCGAACTGTTTATCTGATTTCAGATGTTCAGAAACTTTGATATCAGATCGAGAGAACATCTGAAATCAAATAAACAGTTCGCAGTTTATCATCATATCTTGACTGAAAGACATTATATGGATACCATCAATTAAGGTGTTTCACAGATGCGGGAAAAGCTTGAAATTAAATTTTGGAATCTATGGCAGTGACAAATCTGTACAAGAACCCCAATCTGTCACCACTTCACACCTAAATAGAAATAAGCCATTCACCACCTTTGAACATCCCATAGCTTAAAGAAAAGAAAATATTACAGTTTGTATCTAGAACCTGATAGTTTGACAACTGAAACCTCTCTTGTCTTAAGATCAGTACGATGAAAATTAGAAAAACTACTTGTTTCTTTTAATAGTAATTAAATTTGTATTCGAATTATCGAATTGGATGAATATTTGTAATTGGGATTTATTTCCTATAAAAATTTCGGAAAATCAATAAATAAATGAAGATTGTAATTTTGCAAATTTTGAGAAATCGATACGCTGTCTAATATTTAACATACTGAGTAACATTGAATAATACACGTTGCAGACTTACTCCTTCGTCGCTAATTTTCGTATTTCGCATTCGTGTTGCAATAAGTACCCAATCTCCAACTTGTTCTAAAATACATGTAATATTCACGTGATGATTATTTTAATTTCAATAAAACCATCTGTAATTAGCCACAGAAATCTTCTGTGGGTGAATATTGCCTATCCGAAGATTATTGGGGAGCAATGTAAACTGAGTATTGAGTAAAATATGACACTGCAGTTTTTTCGAATTGAATTCTGATTTTTCTATACATAATCAAAAGCTAGTTCCCTTTTTCGATGGAGACCAGACAATAAAACCCAACCCAATGCCCTTTCTGCACTCGATAGCAACAAGACGATTCTATAATGAAAAAACTTTTTTCTCGCAGCTCTCGGAGTTGAGAAACTCTGACGGGAGGAATTAATTTTTTCGCAGTATTTATCCAATAACTCTGTTTGATCGCCTGGTACATTTCGGCGAAACTTCCACGTCGAATAATTAAGTTTGCGCAGTCTAGTTGATATTTCGTTGCAAATTATGGCGGCACGTCGAAGCTGTTCGCCTCTCGGAGATGTGTTTTTGCGTTGTTGCTGTTTACCTATCGACGGTTGAATGGGACGAAATTTGAAATTGCACTAACAGGAAAACTTCCCGAGTTTATCGGTTAAATTGAGTGAAACTTCAAGGCAAATCTGAATGGCGTGAAACGATAATGTATACGAAATTATTCTCCCACAATATGAATTCAAAGTGGAATAGTCTATTTTCGCTTATATTCAATATAACTGGGTTTTTGATAATACAATACATTTTGATATTAAGAGGGAGTTCACTGACCTGAGGTTAAGAGCTGTTGTGTGCTTGTTTTTCTAGAAATCCAGTCAAAAATTGTCTTCTTGTTTGCTTTTTCTAGCTTAAAAACTTGTAGCTCAACGTGCGCTTGTTGTGCCCAAATACAGGGTGGCCATTTGAAAACGAAACAGACGAGATTACAGCCGAAACACATTTTTTCGATAGAAATGCTCGGACAGGTCGATTTCTGTTTCGCGGGAGACAACTTAAGATGTAGGTTACGGACGCATAGCGCTTCAACCCTTGCTACTACAACCCTCACCCTCAAATTTTGAATAGGGAAGATGGGGTGAGTGATACTTTATTTGAAAGGTATTTTTATACTGATTTCAGCACAGTAATTTTTTTTCATTTAATGCATTAGTTCTCGAAATATTCTTAACTAAGTATTTGAAAATAAAGTGGTGTTTTCATGGCACTTGTAGTGTTTTTTTAAGAAAAATCGACATTTTGAGCTTCAAAACATCAAGACTTGTATGTGTTCTAATTCATTGTTCGACATGGTTTATTCAATTGCAGAGCGGGTGGAAATAATTTCACTTTTTTGTGCGAACAATCAATGTGCGAATAGAACCGCAGAATTCTTCAATCAACGACATTTAGATAAACATGTTAATAGGAAGTATGTTTTGGAATTAGTGTCAAAGTTTCAAGAAACCGGGTCCGTGGCTAATAAAAAACGAAACATGGAAAGAAATTAAGCAGCTGAAGTAGCTGTTCTTGGACAGATTGCTCTGAATCCAATGACGAGTACGAGGCAGCTAGCACATGAATCTGGTTTTACACGAACTCGAATTGCAAATATTTTGAGGCATCATAAATTCCATCGTTACAAAATTCATCTTTCACACGCACTGAACGAAGATGATTTTGACCGTCGTGTTGAATTTTGTGATACAATGAGTGAACGAGTAACTGCTGATCCCAATTATCTGTACAATGTTTGTTTCTCCGATGAGTTGATGTTCTTTCTTTAAAAACGGCACAGTAAATCGACACAATTGTAGTTATTGGGACGATGCTAATCCGAGATTGTTCCACGAAGTTTATACTCAACTCTATGTTTGGGCTGAAATATTTGGTGACAACATTGTCGGCCCGTTCTTTTTACCTGGTAATCTTACTGGAGATATGTATTTGGATTTATTGGAAAATCACAATGATCCAATTTTGACGGAAACTATTGAAAATAATGCTGGAAATTTATGTGGAAGATCAGATTATGTTTCAGCAGGATGGAGCTCCTCCACACTACGCCTTACCAGTTCGAGAATATCTGGATCAAAGATTTCCAAATCGGTGGATTGGAAGAAGGGGTCCCACTGAATGGCCAGCCAGATCGCCAGATCTGTCACTACTAGATTTCTTTCTTTGGGGCCACTTGAAGAGTAAAATTTACTATACACAGCCCGATTCCATAGAAGATTTAAGAATACGTATAGTGAAAGAATGTCGTCAAATCACTCCAGAAATGCTGCAAAATGTGCGCCATCGTTTCGAACAAAACTTATTTCATTGTATGGAAGCTAATGGTGAACAATTTGAATATTTAATTAATTGATGTGAGTTTTTGATAAATTATTTACTTTACTTTAAAAAGTCTTAATTCATAGATCAATACTTCAAATCGTTCTGATACCGTACATTTGGAGAATGATTTCAGTGAATAAAACAGCTAGTCGAACATCTGACCTTAGTAGCATTAACACGTACGGTATGACTTCATTTGCCCAGTGGTAGATGTTTTGCAATTTCAAATACAAGTATGGAAATTTTGGTGTTTGGGAAGCACGAAACGTCAATTATTCGCAAAAAATTAATTTAAGTGATAAAATTAACTAACGCAAGAATATTTCGAGAACTAATGCATAAAATGAAAAAACAATTACTGTGCTGAAATCAGTATAAAAATAATACAAATGAATTAACATTTAAAATATTCAATATTGACATTACCACAAAAAATTGTTTAGAATAACAAAATGTTATTTTATTTATTACACAGGCCTACAAAAAAAAATTTGGTGCCTAGAATTTTTGAGCTGATTTTAACTATTTATTTATTGCTGAATCTAAATATGATAGCAGTTTTTCTGTATCAGCTCTAGATTTTTAGATAAATTCACTTATCTATCAATGCTTTTTCCTATTGAATACTTTTAAGTATGAGTGTTGTAAAATTTATACAAGAGATAGATACTTGTATATTTTCCTTATTGTCAGTCTTCATTTGTAACAAATTGAATTTAAAATAATAATATTTATTATAATTATTTATAATTTTAATTCATTTATTACAAATATAAGACTAATAATATGAGATATATAACTGATTGGTTGACAAACTGTTAACAAGTGGTTTTTAATCCTATTTAGTGTCATCCAGTTAGTTCCATAGAGATCCGATATATGGAGCTGTCCAGTCTGAAGTGAACTTCAACTGCAGTTGAGAGTTGAGGTTAGTTTGTGAATTCCCGCGATGCAGATAGATAGAACTTAGCGTCATATGAAATTTTTCTTTAGTAACGAGTTGTTGAAAAGTAAATCTAAAAAGTAGATTGTTAATGTGAATTGTTGTATTTGTGTTGTTGAATAGAAATTAGTTCAAGTAGAAGAAGCTGTGTACATCATCCTGATATTTTTTGCTACATATGCGGAAAATACACGTTCTTGGAAAACAGAAAAACTATTAGTGACTTTGTGAAGAGGGCTTATCTTGGATATTTTGGTGTTAAGTTTGGTGATCAGGATAAACCTGGGCACCACATATTGTCTGTAAAACTTGTACAGAGCATTTACGACAGTGGACTATCAGGAAAAGGAAAAATCTGAAATTCGGAGTACCAATGGTTTGGAGAGAATTAAAAAATCACTTCGATTACTGTTATTTCTGCCAAGTAAATATTACTGGAATCAATCGAAATAACCGTAACAAGTGGACTTATGCAGATTTAGTCTCTGCAAGACGCCCTATCCCACACTCAGAAGAAGTGCCAATTCCAACTTTTCAGCAGCTACCAGAACTCTGTGAGGACACATGTTTTTCTGGTCAGAATTCTGACACTACTAGAGGTGACAGTGATTTTGAAACGATGTCATCAATTCCCCAATGTTTCAACAAGATTAGTTAAATGACCTCACTAGAGATCTCAACCTGTCGAAAGAAGCTTCTGAATTACTAGCTTTCAGGTGGAAGGAAAAAATTTACTTGAACCAAGAACGAAAATTACATTTTATCGCACAAGGCACAAAGGTCTGCTGCCTTTTTTCTCTGGAGAACAAAATCTTGTGTTTTGCCATGCTATTAGAGAACTCCTGGTAAAAATGGGTCTTCCTGAATGTTTTCCGGATGATTGGCGCCTATTTATTGACAGCTCAAAGCGAAGTTTGAAATGTGTTCTTCAACATAATGGGACCAAATATGGCTCAATACCAATTGCTCACTCAACGAAAATGAAAGAACAATATGACAACATAGCTCTGGTTTTGGAAAAAATAAAGTATCATGAACACCAATGGGTGTTTTGTGTAGACTTAAAAATGGTAAACTTTCTCCTTGGACAGCAAAGTGGCCACACCAAGTATTCTTGTTTCTTGTGCCTGATTGCAGAGACAACGCGCAACACTGGGTTAGAAAAGAGTGGCCTAGAAGAGAAAACATGGATGTTGGGGGAACAAATATCATCAATGATCCTTTAGTTCCGCGAGAGAAAATCATGTTTCCACCCCCTGCATATCAAGCTGGGTCTAATGAAGCAGTTTGTAAAGGCTCTTGATAAGAATGGATCATGCTTTGCATATATAGGGAAAAAATGCCTCAGTTGAGAAAGGAGAAAATTAAAGCAGGAATATTTGATGGCCCACAAATAAGACAGCTGATTAAAGACCCTGACTTCATAAATTCAATGATTGAGATTGAACAAAATGCCTGGAATTCACTTGTTTCAGTTGTCTAAAATTTTCTGGGTAAACAAAAAGCTGAAAACTATGTTGAATTAACCAATGAGATGCTGAATAATTTCAGATCACTGGGGTGTAACATGAGCATTAAGGTGCACTATTTACACAGCCACTTAGACCGTTTTCCTGATAATTTAGGCGACATTAGTGAGGAGCAAGGTGAAAGATTTCTCCAAGATATCAAATGTATGGAGGATCGATATCAAGGAAGATGGGATACTCAAATGATGGCAGATCACTGCTGGTCTTTAAAACGGGATTGTTCTAAAATACATTCAAGAATGTCACGCAAAAGAAGTTTCCGAAATGTTTAGTGGTAATTGGTTTGAATGATGACTTTTTCTGTATTCTATAGTATATAATGAATAATATCTGTAATATCTGTGTAATATAATAAAAATTCCTTTATTAATTTGTTTCTTTAAACCATATTTAAAATAGTGTAATGTATAATTCACAAAAATGTTGATATCTTAAAAATTCGAACTGACAGGCAAAAACTAATAGCATATTTGAATTCAGGGCATCAAATTCAAATGAAATCACCTCCAAAATCTTCGGCACCAAAACCATTGTTGACCAGTGTTATTATTGATTGTTTAATAAAAATGCAATTTTGGTATTATTTTTAATGACAGTTTGATTATAATGTGCTGATGTTGACGCTTCCTTTGGGCCACTGATGGTGCTGCTTGTTTCAGAAACTGAAGGCATATGCTGATGAAGTGGTTCTTTTTCATCTTGTAACATCTGATCGATTATTTTTTGGTGGCGATCTGGATCTATTGGTAAATGGCTCGATATGGATTTTGCATTCGAATGAGCCGTTATTTTTATCAAATTTTGGTTTGATAATCTGCTCTTGGTCAGTTTGGATACGGCAGTGGCCCGAAGGAAATAATTTGTGATTTTATTTCCGGTGTCGAGACCATTTTCATGTGTTAGATTTGTGGTTGAAGATGAGATTCTGTTTATTCCATCTGGACTGTTTTCGTACCAGGTTCCGGATTTTTCCCAATATGGGTTTTTAGTTGAGAATAATCGTTTGTTGGTGACGTTTTTTTCTCTTGTCTTGTAGATTTAAGTACACTCCTACTTGGCAAGAACTGAGACTTTCATTGCTTTTTACTAACCATTTTGAATTGGCGAGTTTTTGATCACTTCTTGCGTTGTTTTTGAAAAGACGTGGGGGTTATACTGGATTCTAAGCGTTTCTCCAACAAGGTTATCGATTCCATCTTCGAAAAAAGTTGTTTCTGCCCTGGTGCCTTCTCTACTTCTCCATGCCAGTTCGTAAGCAAACAAAAAATTTTTTTTGGATGCCTTCATGAGTTAACTCGTCGCAAGCGTCGATCAGTGTTTTCAACTCATTATAAGTCGAAAAAGCAGCAGATTCTTTGCGTTTACCGTCGATACATTGAAAAAATGTTTCCCTTGGCTTTTCTTGCATCTCTGGCTGATTTAAAAATTTAAACTCAATTTGTTCGAGGGGATTTATTTTAATATTATAATCTATAAAATACTTCTCCATCAGAAATTTCACCGAAACAATCCTTATAGTTTTAACAATGCACTCTTCATGTATATTCTTCGCAGTTTTTCTTGTTCTTTTGTAGGCCCAGTTTTTCGAAATGAATTCAACTTCAGATACTGGAGTGTCTTGATTAAGTATGAATTTTTTTGATCGTTAAATTAGGTCAATTGCCTCCAAACAATATTCTTAGGCTTTGCTGTGTTTTGAACTCCAGTGGCAGCTGTCCGGAGTCCGTTAAGACTTAAGGACGTGCTTGCACAAGCTCTTACAGAGGCTTCAACCATCACACCACGGTAGGTTATGTGATTTAGAGGGAGAAATTCTAGCGAGTAATTTTTCAAACTTTGAGAATTTTCATTTCCGGAACTATATTAGCATGTCAACACGAATTGTATCAATGTACTCTTAAAAAAAACTGCATCATAAGGAAAATTCAGTTGAGAAGTGTATTTTGAAGAAAATACTTATCATCTCATTACTACGAAAATACTTGGCTCATTTGACCGAATAACGAACTTAGCACTCAAACATACAATGAGAAGTTAGCTCTCTATACTACTATACTAGTTCATGCCGTTCAAGCGATATTTTGCTGATGGACGCACGAACAGAATTGATTCTAAACATGGATTCTTCATTCGCAAGTTCAAACGAAACATTGATACCCCAATATTCGTAAAATACAGACATTGGGGTAAATCTATGAGTATTTCTTTCAGATGAACAAGAGTGCGAAAAAGTGTTTTCTGTGCCTGAATCGAGGGTCAAAATTAATGAAGTAGTCAACGACTCACTTGCATATTGGTGATTTATAACAAAAATACTCCCAACGCTACTGAAGCTGCCATAGCATTTAGTGATCTTAAAAGCGAAATTTAGAAGCTATGGCCGATTTTGAATCGTCTCTGTGAACCTATATTCTAGCATGCTACTCTACCTGCTTAGCATTATTGGAAGATCGGTGCAAATTAATGGCATCGCCAAACATACGAGAGATGTTCGATTCGAGTGTGTTGTTACCGGATGGCGTTTCTGATCCATCCTGCGAACCGGAATTGTTTTGACCATTGTTGCTGCCTCCTGTTTGACCCTGGGACATCCCGAAGTCATTCCTGTGGCTTGGAGACCTGAAAAAGAAATGGAAGAATTAGTCGTAACGTTATATGTCATGGACAGAAATATCAATATAAGATATTGAATTGATATTCTATGAGATCCATATTTGTATAGACTCTTCATGATCCATCTGATGACAGATGAGTAGATGAATCAAGCTACGTAAAAAACCCCATTTGCTGTAAACAACTCATGAGAACTTGTTTACGGAACGAATGAGGAATGACAATTTGTCTGTGGTATAGCTTCTTTTAATAAAAAATATTCACTTGTGATTCAATTCCGATTACTTTGTGAACTCATTCAACGTTTCGTACACTTGCGAAAAAAATTTTATGCTACGCCCCTGATAAACGATTAGAAATCATTGTTTAGGGTACTTTTTCTAGACATCTTTGTTCAGAAGTTTCATAACTTTGTGTTCCTTATTGGTTAACCCTCGAGTGTTTGATAGGAAAACTTCAGAATATGTATTTTTCGTACTTCTGGGCCTGAAGTGACAACTTCACTCTCTTGTGACAGGTACTAAAGTGTCACATTTAATCCCCCCGGGATTAAATATTGACGAAACTCCCGGAACGATTAAATCACAAACAAACGAATTTAAGGGATATTTTATTGAAAAATACAATTAATTAGAATGGTAATTAACGTTAATATTCAAATTAATATTGTGACAGTTCGTCATATTGACCAGTCTTTCCTGGGTTAATGCAGCAGGTAACTGACGAGTAACAGATAGGTCCTTATCATATTGAACTGGTGTTTGTTTCGAAGATCCTGCGGAAACAGAAAGCGAGAATGAGGACTGTGGCATAACTATAGTGGACGAATCGGCGACTTGACCAAATATTTTATCTGAAATTTTTTGTTTATTTTTAATAGACGATTCAATATATCCCTCGGCCACGTTGGAGGATTTCCATCCTCCATGTCTCTTCAGCACGTCTATTGTTGCTCCCGAATCAGCTAACAAAGACGCAGATGTGCGTCTAAAACAATTCTTGACTTCTTTGGCTTAAATCCCTCATTTCCTCTCTTCAAAAAAGCTAATAATTTTGGAAATTTACTTATATCAATATCTTCTCTAATGTTAATAACCGATTTCAGCATTGAGTAATGTGCCCAGAGAGTTGAGGCACAAACCGCTTTTGATTTATCATTGAAGTAGACTAACAGCGCATTTTCAGTAGGTTGTCTCACATTTTTTAAGCGGCACCACTTTTTAAAAGCATCGTACTGCTGCTCGTATAGTTTTCTAGATTTCGGTGGTAACAATTCTTCACCTACTTCGGCTGCTCTTTTATCAATATCAGATACACCTTCTTCACTCATGATACCAATAATTATCAATAACAATATTTCTTTACAATGACACTAGTAATGACAATGTTTCTAAATTATAATTGTCACAACGCAATGTTACTATGGTAACTTATTATAAAGACAGTTTATTAAATGAGTTGAAGAGAGAAAAAACTGATTGAAATTATTGAAATAATTAATAAAATCATACCGGAAGTACGAAAAGTATCGTATATACCTTGCGACTGAAGTACATTTAATCCTTCAGGTAAATTATATATAAACTTTACCTTCAGGATTAACTACTTCAGTCCTGCGGTATATAATATACTATTATGCGCTTATTCTATCAGAAAAGCGAGGTATCGCTTTGCCCAAATGTATGTATTTTTAAATGAATATCGAGAATAAAAAGGTTTTAATTGATTAGGTTTGACTTTATGATACAGAATCCGTGGTCAAAATTGAATATGACCGGTAAGCTGTATACTTAGATGACAGATGGCAGATTTATTTCAAAATGAATTGTCTAATCTAAACCAAAAAATTTAGAAAGCACTGGCGTGAGGTCAGATTGCTTTGGCGCTCTTGTTGAGCTACTTGCGAGTAAATATTCAAACCATAACAAATCTATAAGCACTCTGATCACGTGAACAATAGTCCTTTCCCGTACTATGGGACAATGTGATGCAAATATGAACGCCTAATGAATGAACAAACCTATATCTCAAATTAAAAATAACTACTCATAATTTTCTTCAAGTTTTGTTCGAAGCTATAATTCCCTTTTCCTAAAAACTTATGTCAGTGCTTTTCTGAATTTTGACAACGTATATTATTTCAGCCACCGAGATTGAATTCTATCTCTATGATTTCCCGTTATTAAAAATTTTGATTAATATTACGCCAACTGACACTGATTAATGAGCCCGGCATTTTTCAATCGAATATCGATCTGTGATGGCCATCGTTCAGAAAAAATCATCGGGACGTATGCCATTTCTGTTTTCTCTTGAGTAAATTAAAAAAATGATCATATCTTTAGATGGAAAAGAGCTACGACAATGAAATTTGAGTATAAGTAAGATATCAATCACCTCGATATATTCACGAATTTTTATTGAAATCCGAAAAATATCTTATGTGATAGTGAGGATTAAAAAATTTTTTTTTGAGAATTTTTAAAAATTTTCTTGCTTGACGATTTCTGCGAAATTTTGCGAGCTGTTTTGTTGCAGCCTCGTTATTGGGCCAAATACATCCAATGGTTCATCTGAAATTTTGTTTACTCCTTAACTCCTTAAATATCTATCGGATTGATTTGTAACTTGGAAGATGATTGAATTAGGTTAAATATAATAGGCTTCTGAAATTTCTTAGAAATCGAAGCGATAGAAAATCTTGGAAAAATTCCCAAACCTAATTTTTCAATAATTCAAATATTTGTAGGATTTAAACAAAAGTTCTTGCATGTATGGAGGTTATTGATATCATACATATGCTCGTAGATCAAAGCAACCAGTCAGAAAAGAATCGATGGATATTTTTCAGTCTTTTGGAGGTTGTTATAGGAGTTAGAGGGATTGGTAACATGGCACCGATTTCGGAACTAAGGAGCGATATTGTTTTAGACTTGAATAGGTTGAGAAATAAATTTTTATATCAATAATAATTATCAAAAGAATTCAGAAAGGTCAGATGGTTTTGGCACTCTTGTTGGGGTACTTGCGAGTAAACAATCAAATTATAACAAATCTATATGCACACTGTTCAGGTCAACAAGAGTCTTTTCTCACACTCTTGAACTATGTGATACAAATACAAATGCCACGAAGAATGAACAAACTTATTTCTCCTATTAAGAATAACTTTATATAGTTTTCCCAAAGTTTGGTTCGTAGCTTAAATTCCCTTCTAAAAATTAAACTTAGTGCTTTTCTTAATTTTGATACTTGCATTATTATGAAAATCTTTTTTCCAACTGTCACTCATCATCCGATGATCCGATCAATGTCAATCGAAT
The DNA here is from genome assembly GCA_030674115.1 of Micraspis discolor. Classification (NCBI taxonomy): domain Eukaryota; kingdom Metazoa; phylum Arthropoda; class Insecta; order Coleoptera; family Coccinellidae; genus Micraspis; species Micraspis discolor. The sequence continues at coordinate 682,824 of JARTUT010002192.1, read as the reverse complement.
ACGTATCTGTGAGAGATCAGAGACCTACTTCAGACGGACTTTTTGTCATTTCTCATAAGTAAATGAGAAAATTTTCAAGCAAGTCGAAATTTTGCAAGCCTATTTGTTTCAACTCAGTTCAGAGATATTTCAAGCTACAACTTGATCCGGTGGATATTCTGGGAGTTATGAAGGAAACCAATTTCCAGATGCTTATAACTCCTGAATCATAGAACGGATTTAACGCGATAACAAACCCGTCCGAGATATAAATTTCTCCGATCATCCTTGGAAATTTCAGCTCTCTAGCTCATTCCGTTCGGACGTAATCGTGACCACGGAAGGTAGAAAGGGCGGACGGACAGAATCAATTTTGGCAACGGATTCGTTATCAGCGTTCTGAGATCTTATTGGATTCGACCAGGTGCTCTTCAGGATAAGGAAGATCTTACATAATTCAGGTCAGACCTTACCATTTTTTTTTTTTTCCTGACTTTGTAATACACTTTACGCTGGAAACAACATTCAGGCAAGAACTACGTTCGTCTCGAGTAAATATCATCGATGATTTGGAATTAATGTTCAATCTTACTCAAGATTTGTGTTTGTACAAGATAATGTAATTGGGCAGAATGTATATTTTTGGGGATCAAATTTAGATCTTGTGAAGCGCTTGTAACGTTACAACCGTGGCAATCTCTTGGGTATCGAATAGGCTGATAATTTAACAGTATCGATTTATTTAGATTATATTTAAGTTAATATTTATTTAATATCATATATCTCATTACTACTTGGATATTTCGTAATTAAAACCAAGGTTAGATCATACAAAAATTGTTTATAAATTTAATAAATTACGTGGCGCCCACCTTATTGTAAAATTAATTCTTGTCTATTTATCTTATTTGCGACCCACCCCACTCTCCGACTGAAGGGCATAGTTATCCATAACACCAAGGATAGTTTTATATACTTATTTTTTTTGTTCAGTTACAATTCAAATTTGATTCACGTCACGATTTTCTTTTTGAGAAATCTGAACTGTAACAATTGGCGCCTTAAACGTGGAGCCTGCCTGACTCATTTTTTGTTGTTTCCATTTGCATTTTGATTTTTATTTTGAATCATTTCTGAATCAAGCGTCAGATAAGATTTTGATTGAATCCATTGGCGTACTGGTCGAGAGTATATTGTGTGAGAAAGTCTGCACTTATTTAACTATTAATTTCGATTTATTAAGTTTCCTGAATTTGATGGATGGTTGTTGGTTGATACCGTGTGTACCTATTTCCTAATATTTTTTTTTGTATAATTTTTTTTCGAATAATTTCATATTATCTTTGCCGCTGATAGAGTTGTATTCTGTATTTTTACCGTGATATTGTTGATTCGTTACTTCGTTATTGAGGAGACAGTGGCGTGCGCATAAGTATCTGCATAAGTATCTCAGTAACGGTTGTTTTTTTAGTGGAATATTGAATTCATTTAGTTTTTGTATTTATTCCGGAGAACACTTTGAAGTTGGAGTTAATTTTTTTTGCAGTCTTCAATATGTCATTGCGTTTCAATCTCAATAGGCTTAGGAAGGATGAGCTTCAGTATGAGTTATCGGTTAGAGGGTTTAAAACAACTCCGGAACAAACTGTCGTTGATATGCGTTCATGCTTGCGTCCTTTGTTGAGATTGGAGAAGGGAAATCGGTCATTTTCATACCCAGAAGTGGTGCTTGACGCATCACAAGAGTTGAAAATTTGCACAGACAAATTCGTTTTGGTTCAGGATGATTTCGGAAAACCTGAGTTTAATAATGATTTGGCTTTTACGCGCTTAACTCACATAAGCAATAGATTAATTAGGATTTCTTCGAATATGCTCGATGATATGTTGTCGGAAAGATTGGATAAGTTGAGAATTGAAGTTAGTAATGCACTCGCAGCTGTTGAGTCGGGTCAGATAACTGAGTATCCGGCGGATGTTATCGACAGTGATGATGGATCCGGTTCGAATGATGTAGATGCGCGGAAGCGTGCTGATCTGGCTTTGTTGAGAACAAGTACCAGAGACAATTTTGGTTTTCTTAACTCTTCTTGTAACATACAAAAGTGGAATTTAAAATTTACTGGTGATCCGAAAGGTATGTCGGTTCACAATTTTTTGGAGTGCGTTGAGGAGATGCGAAAAGCCAGAAATGTTGCTCACTCTAGGTTATTTGATTCGGCCATAGATTTATTTTCTGATAAGGCACTAATGTGGTATAGATCTAATCGTGAACGTTTTAGCGATTGGAACGGTTTGTCGGCGTTGTTAGTCAAACATTATGAACCACCGGATTATCGTCCAAGATTACTTAAAGATATAATGAACAGAACTCAAGATCAATCGGAATCTATCGTAGATTATTTAACTTGTATGAATTCCATGTTCAGACGTTATGGCGAGGTAGACGAAAATATTAAGTTGGGTATTCTGACTCGTAACTTGTCTCCGTTTTACTCAACACAGTTATCTACTGTTACATCGATACAGCAGTTAGAAGATGCTTGTCTCAAGTTGAGACGAAGAAATTCAGAGCTGATAATTATGTTCCTCCATCGAGGAGACGGCATGGATATGTTGAACCGGACTTGGCGTTCATAGCTTCGGCGACACCTTCTACCTCTAATGGTGTTCATGATTCCGCAAATTTTGTATCTGAAGTTTCAACTTCTAGTGTGGGTGAACGTTTTAACTCGAGCAATATGATAATTTGTTGGAACTGTCAGAAGTCGGGACATTCACGTCGGTTCTGCTCCGAACCAAGGAAATTGTTGTGCTACCGTTGTGGGAAAATGGATGTGACCGTCAAAACTTGTCCACATTGCTCTGTTTCGGGAAACGGACAGCGGAGGCCCTAAATGGTCGCGATAGCGCTTCCGCATCCACAGAACCGACCTCATCTGATAATACCTTCGAAAATAAGATCCTTCTCGATTTCATTATATCTCATGCTCCTAATGATGAGAGGCCATATCTTACCGTGAATATATTAGGTTATTCGATAACCGGACTTCTGGATTCTGGGGCTGTGCGTACCGTTGTTGGACAGTCGGGCTATGACATATTGCAGCGTCTTGGTTTGAAGTTATCTCCTGATAAATTTTCCAAATGGAGAGTCGAGAATGGCGTTTTGCTTAAGTATGTTGCAGTGTCTGAGCCATTTTTGTCTCAGGAATCAGATAATTGGAAGATCGTAATTCCGAAAGATCATCGTGAAGCCTTGTTGAGATCATGTCATGATGATGTTACCTCAGGTCATCTTGGAGTGTTCAAGACCTTCTGGAGGCTCAGAAAAAGATTTTATTGGCCTAAGATGAAAGCTGTTGTCATAAGATATATAAGACAATGTAAAGTTTGTGCTGCCTGCAAACCCGAATTGAGATCACCCGCGGGATTGATGAGTCATAGACCGGATGTGAAAGAGCCGTGGCAGATGGTCAGCCTAGATTTCATGGGACCACTTCCAGCATCATCTCAGAATTTTAAATATTTGCTAGTTATTACCGACTACTTCAGCAAGTATGTGCTATTATCACCTATGCGTACGGCTACTGCTAAGTCACTATGCAGGTTCGTCGAGGAACAACTATTTTTAGTATATGGTGTTCCCCAAATTTTGATTTGTGATAATGGTGTCCAAATGCGAGGCAATGCGTTCCGAGAGCTGTGTGCAAAATGTCGCACTAAAATTTTGTTTACGCCATCTTACTATCCTAGAGCGGATCCTACAGAGCGTACAAACCAAACAGTTAAGACAATGATTACTTGTTATCTGAAAGATAACCACCGCAAATGGGCAGATAACATTGCTGCTGTCGGTTGCGCGATTAGAACGGCGAGAAGTGAGGTTACCGGATATAGTCCATATTATATAAATTTTGGCCGAGAACATCATGTCAAAGGTGATGAATATGATCATCCTATTCAATCGCAAAATAAGCCTGTAAGAGATGAAGATAGAAAGTTAGGGTTTGCTAAAGTCTTCGAAGATGTTCGTCAACGTCTGATATCGGCGCAAGCAAGGAATCGGAAACATTACAACTTACGTCGCAGATCAGTGCATTTCAACGAGGGTGATTTGGTACTCCATAAAAATAAGGCATTGTCTAACGCTTCAGATGCATTCTGTTCGAAGTTGGCTCCTCGTTATGTTGGACCATTCATAGTAGCCAAAAAGTTGGGTTCGTGGACTTATGAGCTGAAAGACGCCAAAGGTAACTTCAAAGGAGTGTGGCATGTACAGGATCTGAAGCCCGCAATTTCTCCAGACGAATGCGTTTAGTTTCATGTGAGGTGGTCTTTCTTTTGTCTTGCCATCTAGACCGAGTTGAGCATTTACTCAGTTATGGGTTCTAATATTTTTTTTTTGTGTAATTTTTGTCCTTGTTTTCTTTTACCGATTTCTGATTCGAACGGTGGTCGTCGGTCGTGCCTTTCTTCAAAAGTTCACTTCCTATCGATGGAAGGGGGGACTGTTACGGAATATTTCGAAAATCCTTCATTCGCAGCGCATCGCCGCCACTGCCTCCTGTAGATTCGCATAATCTCGATGTTGTTTAATTTCATTTTCCTTCTGCGAGAGTATTTATCGAACGATACAATAAGGTAACATAATGTACCTGGATAAAAAGCGTATTTCTTCGATACTGCGTATGGGGGACATATGTGTAGGGGATGTGTGAACCATTGCGAGGTCGAGATAATTTCATTATTATTATTTAATTAATCTTCATCGTTGTTGGCTTGTGAATTAGAAAGAATTTACCTCATTGATTTCGTTATTACGGATTAAAATAATTACACAGGCTGAGTGTCATTTTATTGTAATAGAGTTGTATCTACCTTCTCGTCTTACCTTACTTCTTTATTACAATCCTTACGAAACAATTGATACTACTTTAACCCAAAATATTCGAAAAATACTGACATTTGGACAAATTTGTGAACACTGTTCAGGTGAACAAGAGCGTCAAAAACTGCCTAACAACGTACGATTGTCTTGACAGTTGAGATCCCACGTAAAAATAAAGATTCCGGAAGAGATTGGTGAGAATTTTAACGACTGTAGGGGCGGGACAAATTCTAACCTAATGAATACATCAAATACCCGAGGAATTATAATTGCTTAGGATGGAAAACCAATATTTATTCAAGCTGAATACAAGGTTTAAAGTCCATGGTGAGTGATCAGGAATTCATAATAACTCTCCTGAAGGATAATTATAAGGTTAATTACAGTGTGCAGTTACTGATTTTTCATTAGGAGATTAAAAAGATGACAAAAAACCAAAGGAAACGCAAATTCCAAAAGAAGAACATCCGGAGGCGATTTTAGTGGACATCGAATTCCCAACATAATGTGGGGAGCAATAATACAAACTGCGAAACACAAGGTAAAATGCATTTGCCTCTGCAATGAGACGTCTATGGTTATATGTTGAAGAAGTGCAGAAGGACGTCGAACACAATGATATTGATACGGTCTGGGAAACAACAAATTCACGGTTGAACAAGTGGATGCAAGCAGCAACTCCTTCAAAGTTGGAGCTGATATGTCCTTACAAGAGCAACTAATGGATGTAGCGATTTGACCCTAAGCCGGTTAAAATATTTCGTTTTATTCGGGAAAGAAATCACCAAAAGCTGATAACTCAGAAAGCATAGAACAAAATATCTGAATGACAAACTGACACATGTGAAAACTGACAGTACAATGAAGATGAACATCAAAGGTTTATCGATTAAATTAATATTCTATCATTGCTATTGCATAAAAAATTGCCAGTCTTCGTATGCCTATCTGGTCACTGGATCTTTTCCGGCCAGAATATTCAACTCTTTCAGGTTAATGATGATTATACGCGCATCGCCAATTTTTGTAGAAACATTCATATCCATGAAGGAACGATGATTTACGGAAGTCAGTCCAAGTAGAATCATGTAAGGCCATATCAGTTTTAGGTAAATTTAATAGAAAGATATCGTTCGAGTGATGTGGGATCTCTTCTTGATCTTCTTCTTCTTGATCTTGATCTTTTCTTGACTATGCATGTATCATATACAGTGTGGAACAGCCAAATGGAATAAATTCAATAACGAATAAATAAGAGCGTGTTTGGAACGTTTGGACACGGCGATTTGTATTTTTAACTGAGCTTTTTTTTCAAAAAAAAAAATTATATAGGGTGCGTCATGTGACAGTGGCCAATACCCACTTTCTTATTTTAAATGCAAGCCCCTGTATATTATTTTTTGGATTCTTCAGAGAATTCTAGACATAAATCATGTACAATGTCCTATACCTACCTTCAACTGTTTCGGAAATATTAAGCCAGCACGATCTCCTGATCTGTCGCTGTTAGACTACTTTTTGTGGGGATATGTCAAAAGTATTGTATACAAAACTGAACCTTTCAACTTAAAAAGACGAATCACGCTTGCGATTAGATCAGTTACACCTGAGATGTTGAGTAATGTTAGAAGACATTTCTATACCAGATTAGCATGTTGCCAAGACGTTCGCGGCGAGCATTTTGAACATTTACTACATTGACATTAATATTTTTTTGTTGTTTTTTAAATTATTAAGAAATAATCAGTATTAATTATTAGGTTTTTAGTGTAATGTAGCGAATTTGTGAAATAAAATAATTTTCTTTTTTTAATGTTAATTTTTGTAATAAATCTGAAAACACTTAATATTTCCGAAACAGTTGAAGATAAGTATAGGACATTACACATGATTTATGTCTAGAATTTTCTGAAGAATCCAAAAAATTAATAATATACAGGGGCTTGCATTTAAAATAAGAAAGTGGGTATTGGCCACTGTCACATGACGCACCCTATATAATTTTTGTTTTTTGAAAAAAATGCTCAGTTAAAAATACAAATTGCCCTGTCCAAGCGTTTTTCCAAACACGCTCTCATTTATCCGTTATAGAATTTATTCCATCTGGCTGTTCCACACTGTATGTGTCTATCGATCGACACATGGTGACTATGGCATTTTAGAGGTTGCTTTCGCACAATTGTTAACGGAATTGATTGTATTATTTCAAATATCGAGTCTGATTATAGAGATATTTAGAATCTTCATGCAGGCTTCGCCGATTACAATGCGCTAATTGTTATTTTCCTCAATTTTTCAGCTGTCGCTCATGAGCATTCGGTTACTGGGAATATTAGCAGAAGAATATCATCTGAAAATCTTAATGAGTTTTAATTTCTTTTCTGAGAAACTAATCTGACTCTCAATATCACTCACATCTAAGTGCTGTGGAGGTATTCAATGCCCTGTATAGGTACTTCATTTGGTTATTCGAGAACACGATTGGAGAAATAACAACCAGAACGAAGTGTTGCTCCCTCAAAAATTTCAAGATGTCAGACGAAATTGACAATAAGTTCAGGAACCTAAAATGTTCTGATGGTTGTATTCTGTTTATCACGAAGAACATTCGAAAATTAAGAAGAACCTAAATATTATGCGAATAAAATCAATGGAAGTACTAATAAATCAATATCAATAATAATAATAATATTGCCCGGTCCAAATTGCAGATTGAAGTTGACGATGTGGAGGTATCGGATAGCACAATTCTGAGTCGGATGTTCGGTGTATTTTTCTCTTCGGTGTTGACTGAGTCACAATGATAAAAGGAGAAAAGAATGGAGAAATGTTTTTTCCCGGTAACGAAGGAAGAGTTATCAAGGAGAATCGCCTCATTTCCCAATAAGAAATCAACAGGAGAAGACGACGTTCCTATAATTTTTGTGAAAAATTCAGCAGATATAGTATGTAGCCATCTTAACCAAATCACTTAAAACTTTAATATGCATGGTATTTTCCCTAGTATCCTGAAAAGGGGAAATACTATATAATGTTCTGATAGATCATTTCCTTGTAGATACATATTAGGTTGATTTTTCATGGAATTTTGAGGAAAACAATTGGTCAAAAACTACATCCAACGTTTTATGGGAAACTTTGGAAAACTCCGTCTAGAATGTTTTTAGACAAATTGCAACACTCATTGACAATAACACGTTATTGTGATGTTTTGCAATTTGTCTAAAAAACATTCTAGACGGAGTTTTCCAAAGTTTCCCCATAAGTTCCTTTTCAATTTGCTCAAAAAACTAATATTAAGATCCTTTGTGTGTAAAACATAAGTTCGACTTTGCCCTGAAGAAGTAGAAATATATCTACGAAACGTTCGCATTAGTTGGATGTAGTTTTTGACCAATTGTTTTCCTCAAAATTCCATGAAAAATCAACCTAATACTATACAATTATTGAAAAAGGCGACTGCAACAAGATTACACTTGTAAGCGTTTTCTCGAAGCTATTCGAGAAAGTATGGACTGACACAATTTCTAGAAAAGAATAAATTATTCAACGAGCCTCGTTCATATCCCACAGATCCATGGGTACTACAATCGTGGAAATTGTCCAGTTACTTTTCACATGGACAATGGCGAGTACGTTATGTTTCGATCTGCAGAAGGCATTCGACTCTTTTGAGGCCGAATTTGTTTCGAAAAAATTGGAGCGATTGGGAGTTAGGGGCTTGACATATTTCCTTTAGGAGAGAAATTTGCATTAGGATAGAAGGAGAATCCTGTGAATTGTTGTTACGGGTTTAGGTATTCCGATAGGTTCTGTTTTTGGACCATTAATTTTCAAGACCCATTCTCTCCACACTTTGTATGTAATTGTACACATTGCTGAATTTAAAATGGTCTCACGTCACGAATTCCATAGGAACGAGACCAGAGCAAGACATATTTACCTAAGCACTACCTTAGGTTTCAGAAAAAATCTCCGTACCATGCAGGTTGTGTTCTGTATAACCTACTACATTACGAGCTCACCCTGTTGATCAGATACAATTCAAAAGGAAAATAAAATTAATTTTGCATAAAGAGATATGTGTTTTTATGTAGGTTGAATTTCAATCATGTATGATGATTGAAACCATAGTAAAACGTTGTGCTATATTTTTATTCTTGTCTATTTTCGGATTTCTCTCGAAATTGATCATTTATTTATATATCTTTGTATTGACATTGCTGAATACAATAATATTGATAATAATAATAATGTTTCTTCATTTCAATTCGAAATAAAATATGTTTTCTAGAATAAATAAAGATATCTTTGATACTTCAATCAAAAAGTGTAAGATTATAATTGTCATTTTGGCGCTCTTGTTCACCTGAACAGAGTGCTTATCAATTTGCCCAAATGTCTGTGACTTTCGAATTTTTGGGCAAAAGTGGTATCAATCGTTTTGTTTGGACCTACTGATGAATAATCCGTGGTCAAAATCGAATATGTCCGTCCGTCCGTCCGTCCGTTCCGTGAACACGATAACTCTCGAACGGATGAAGTTAGAGAGTTGAAACTTTCAGAATAGGTTTGAGGTATAAATATCTCGGCTAAGTTCGTTATTCGGTCAAATCGGCCGAATAGGTTCGGAGTAACAAAAAAAAAAAATTTTTTTTCAAATGACACTGTTCAAATAAAAATTTTTTTATGGTGCAGTTTTATCAGACGTATACAAAAATACCACTCTCAACTTCGACAAGCTAATAGTTCTGGAGATATGATTTTTCAAAATTTTTTCATTTACTCAAGAGAAAAATAGAAATGTCATGAAGTCCGAGCTTTGTCATTGAAAGATTTGCCATCACAGATCGATATTCGTTTGACAACTTGCGGACCTAGATATCAGTGTCAGTTGGCGTAATATCAATCAAAATTTTCATAGAATTCATAGAGGTAGAATTAAGATGTCTAAAATACTGGTGTGTGCACTCCTCCGATTTTGTTTTACAGGTTTGGCGACATGGGGATTCTTTCATTTTCTCTCCGCCAGGTAGCGCCACTTAAATTTATTCGAATGTCAGTTTCTGCTTAGAATAAATTATTTATTGCGTTATTCGGAATTTTTGTATAAAAGTATGTGAAAAGTGATTATCCATTTTTTATAATGCGTTTTTGTATTTTATGTGGACAGTCTAGTGCTGCGGATGAAAATTCACGAACTTTCAGTGTGCCAAATGTGAGTAGAAATGATTTTTTTAATGACTCAAGTGAAATTGTTCTATATCAAGTAACAACTAAATATTATGCGCGCGTTTCAAGAATTCTCAAAAGATATACGCATTTCAAACACTTATTTTCATAGATATAATTGATCAAATCAGTTCTTTTTTCTGCTTTTGTCTTTTTATTTCCAGATTCGATGTGGACAACTTGAAGAAGCCTCTGTGTCCATCAATAGAAGACCACTCTTGAAGAAAGAGGTCCCTCGATTATATTTCAGCTTATTTTTGTACTTTCACACTTTGGCGGGAGCCAGGTTTTTTTACTGAGGTTGTTTCCGTAGGCTTTTATGTCATACGCCGAATTGTATGGCACCCCGTCACTAACCCTTGCTCTATATGCTTCATTGTTTGCTAACCAAATATTGTGAGCCAAAAGTTCAAAAGAATATTATATTTACATCTATTGAAATTATTTACTTTATATGTTGAATTAAAACTTTTTTTGAGAATGAGAATACATATTTTTTCATCATTACAGAAAGAGAGCTCCCAAATCACCCATGCCATCCTGTAGTAACTACTTTGAACCGGACCTCCCATATAATTCCTTCCCAAGTCCAATAGAAAACATTCCTACTGATATTACAAACCTTTTCCTGCTTATCCAAAATGATGAGATCAGATATTAATAAAACATACATATATGAGCATCAACTAACCATAAATCAGGCTTGTAAAATCTTTATAGAATAATACTGAAAACATTTATGTCTGAGCAAGAGACCATGTATTAGTGAAAAAATCATACTTCAATGTATTAGAAAAAAAATGGATAAACCTTACTAATTGAAAGCATTACGTGTTCAGAACTCGCATCACAAGAATCTTTATTTGAAAGCCAGTTAATCGGTGAAATCCATGAAATATTTGTCTAGTTAATTTTTCAGGGGAATGAAATAAATTTCTTTCATTTTTGAGGTTAATTTGATTTAAAATTTAAACATATAGTCTAAGATTTAAACAAATGTCAAGCGTTTGAAATGTAAATTTATGAATGAATTGCCTTGTGGCTCCCTCATGTGACTATAAAACTAAACAGTCGCCATGTCCCAAAAAGTAAAATGACGTTTCCATTCAAAATTTGACAAGTGCACACACCAGTATTTTAGACATCTTAGGTAGAATTCGATATCGATGACGTTGTCAAAGTTCATAAAAGCACAGACATAATATCAATCAAAAAATTTTTTATCATAGAGAAAGAATTTGATGGCGTTGTCAAAACTCAGAAAAGCAATGACGTTAGTTTTTAGGAGAAGCATAGAACAAAATTTGGTGAAAATTATGAGTAGTTACTTTCAAATTGAGATAAAGGTTTGTTTATTCATTAGGCTTTCATATTTGCATCACATTGTCCCATAGTACGGAAAAGGACTATTGTTCACCCGATCAGAGAGCTTATAGATTTGTTACGGTTTGAATATTTACTCGCAAGTAGCTCAACAAGAGCGCCAAAGCAATCTGACCTCACGTCAGTGCTTTCTAAATTTTTTAGATTATTTTTTTCATCTCTATATTATAAGAAGATAATATAAATCATGCCATTAGAAGAAAACAAACAACAACCAACGATGGATTATATCGATACCTCCTTATGAATTATGAAGCAAAGTCCTGGAAAAACACTCTCCACATTAACTTGGAGCAAGTGTGCTGACGCTGACGCCATCTATTGGTGTTTCTCTCAACTATGAGATTTAAAGTTAACTGCAATTTCTCCATACCGCCCGACTTGACAGGCTACAGGGCTTCAACAGGATAAAAGTGATTTGAAATTGCGTTATAAAGTAATTAAACTTAAACTAAAATAATTATATAAACAAACATTGGATAAACATTCAACATTTTACCATATTGGGTAATGGGCACAGTTTTACCACTGGGCATTTGAAAACACCTTTTACAGTTTTAACACTCACTACACGAGTAACACCATCACTACCAGGATGAAGTTCAACAATTCTTCCCAAGATCCCACTTTGCTGGAGGACAGTTGTCGTTTCTTATGATAACCATCGCACAACAACTGGACTGGAACCAGTAGTCCACTTTTTTCTCTGTTGGAGGAATTGAGATAGTCCCGCGACCAACGTTTCCAAACGTCTGGATCTGGTACACTTCGATACAGCCAACCAATGAGGAAATGAGCAGGGTTAAGGGTGTTAAATCATTGGGATCGGAGAGAGGGGATACAAAGGTCAGGAGTTTAAGACAGATTCTATTTGCGTCAACACAGTGCTAAATTCTTCAAAGGTTAAATTAGTTTCTCCAATTACTTTGTACAAATGAGTCTTAAAGGACTTTACATTAGCTTCCCAAATACCTCCAAAATGAGGTGAGCTAGGAGGAATAAATGCCACTTTAGATTATTTTCATCATCATGAAATTCAAAATGGAAGATTCATCCTGTTTGAGGAATTGATATAATTCTTGCAGAGAGTTATTTGCACCGACAAAATTAGTTCCATTATCTGAAAACATATCAGATGGAACACCTCTTCGTGAAACAAATCTTCGTAAACAAGCAATGAAAGCGTCTGATGTCAAATCTGAAACCAACTCAAGATGCACTGCCTTAACACCTAAACATATGAACAAGCAAACATAAGCCTTTGATATTTTGCATCCTCTTGTTTTCTGTCTTTTTATTAAAAACGGACCCGCGTAATCTACACCAGTCGTTTGAAGTGGAAGGAGCGTGTTACTCTGCAATCAGGCAAATCACCCATGATGACTGATTGAGACTTCGAGGAAAATTTAAAATATTTAAGACAATTTCGGACTGTCTTTTTGCCAGATCTTGTTGAAAGGCTAACCACCTTTCTCTCAATTCATCAGGACTCTCTTCATCCCAATCCAATCGAAGAGTCCACAACTTCTGAATTAACCTCTTTGCAACAATAACAGTAGGTGACAATAAGCCTAAAGGGTCAAAAAACTTTTGATATCTCCGACAAGACATGACGCTTAGTGCATTGAGTCGAGAAAATGGGTTCGGGAAAATGAAATGAGAGTTCATCACTCTCAGAGAACCATTGGATACCTAAGCATTTTGTGTCTTTATTACAGATGGTTAAAACATCTGACGATTGCAAATCTGGTCTAAAATCACTCAAGCAGTTTCGGTTATTAGATCTCCATTTTCGCAACTCAGAAGCACCCAGAATTTAAAATCTTTGAAATGTCGCCACAAACCTGAATAAGCTTGGGATTCACTATTGAATCCGGCAATCAAATCATCCACATAAAAATCCTCCTGTATAACTTTAGAAGCAGCTGGATACTGATCTTGCGAATCGATTGCAAGCTGTTGAATGCACCTCATAGCTAAGTAAGGTGCACTTGTTAGACCGTACGTAACAGTGTTAAGATTATACACCTGAATATCATCCTGTTTGTCAAATCTCCAAACTATTCTTTGCAATGGTCTATCATCTGGATGAACAAGTATTTGCCGATACATTTTTGGCTATATCTGCAGAGACAACAATAGAAATTTACGGAATTTAACTAACATTTTGAAAAGATTGCCAAGAATCGGAGGCCAAACATGTTGAAGATCATTCAATGAATAACCTGATGTAGTGGAAGATGACCCATAACACACTAGAGTGTGAAAATCGCCACGGTCCATCGAAACTCGAATTCCCTGGAGTGGTAACCTAACAACACCGGAATGAAATGACGGAAACGCGGCAGCAATTGGAAATGAAGCTATTTTAGGTTTTCCTAGTTGATTTGTTGAATGCTGAGGCGTATAGTCGTTATTTACTGTTCATTTTAGGAATTCGAGGTGAGTGTAACGGGAACCCTTAGGGAAGTATTTAGATTTTGATTTTTAATATTTAAATTTTTGGCTTCTTGATATTTAAAACACGATTTTCTCCATTAGTAGAGGAATACGGAAAATTCAGCAATTTTTATTATTCAATATTATGCTGTTTCAGAAAAGATCAATAATATTTTATTTCGTCATACCTTAATATATTCTTATCAGATTCGAGTTTACAGAGTAGGAGAGGTAATGAGCATTCTGTTTTCAAATTCAGAAATATCTATTTTAATTCTTGAATATCGAGCTGTATATGGTCTCAATCCATTCCTGATGAAGGGGACAACTTAAGGATGTCCAGCAGTCCCGCCGTATATTTTGTATCATCCGAAAGAGCTGAGCTGAAGTTTTCAATTTTCAGAATAGGTTAGTTGACCAAATATCTACTTCGAGTTCGCTATTGGACCAAATCCGTCAAAAGTTTCAGCATTTATGAACATCTGAAATATGGTTCCTCAATAAATCCTACCATATAATATTCCTTCGATCAATTTGTATCTTGAAATATGTTAGAATGAAATCAAAAAGAAAAGGTTTGCAAAATTTCGTGAAAATATTCAGATAATGAAATTCTCGATTTTTTTTTAATAATCTCGTAGTTTTTCATCTGAATTCCACAAAATTTGGAAGTACCTCAAGGTTAATGATACCCAGGAAATCCAACCTTTCAATTTCAAGGATCTATATAATATATAGTTATATGAAAAAGTTTAATGATAAAAATTTTGTACTCATAGAAAAGCCTAGTTTGAGATGTCATTGAGTTCATCGATTGGACCTTATAAGAGATCAATGAATGCAAGATTGAAAGAATCCCTCAACGAATTTGTCAAATATGATCAAATACAATTTCGAATTGAAGTTAGTTGATCCAGTTCCATTCCTTAGTTTTCTTTGAGAATATCTTGGGATTCTTTTTTGTAATTTGGACTCGGATAAATAAAATATTATATATATATAAAATATTTCAGAAAACGAGAGCAAACCGGAAAAATATCTAATTCTAAAAGAAAGATTTGAGCTTCGAACAAAATTGAAGGAAAACTGTTAGTGGTTATTTTTGATTCGAGATTCAAGTTTGTTTATTCATTGTAGTGGTATATGAATGACCCTTTTTCAGAGTACGAGAAATACTTTGAGTATGTATATATGTATGTATAGTACCATGATGCAAAAAAAATTGTCAGCACTTGGCAAATAATAATAATAATAACTCAATTTTGAGAACTTACAAATTAGGCTCGTCCAGTATCTCAGTATAAGCCAGTGGAAACCAGCCGCTACACTGCGTCCTCAAGTTTTCTCCAAACTGCCATCCTTTGTTTCGTTCCCCAATCAGGGAAATAAGATCGCCTTCCAAGAAGCTGAGTTGATTTTCCCCGCTGGACAAATAAGCGTAGAGTGCCCTGGCCAGCTGGGTGTCCCATTGAGGGGGTGGTGGGACGGCCATTGATTTCGGACGGCTTGACTGGGAATGTCCGTCTGGAAAATAAAGCCAATGAAAATACAGTGGCGTAGATTCATACTGAAGAAAAAGTTGATTATTTCCCACCCTGTTTCGAAATTTATAAAGGATTGCTAGTTCAAAATAATGTTGATTCGTCTGTAAGGAAAAGTAATACTGTGTTGCATGTTGTTAATTTATGAACTAATTACTTTTATATTGAATTTTAAGCCGGAAATGGTCCCGAGCGATTAGCTCCTTCATATTGATGAAGAAATGGTACAGTATATCCTGCTGTATACTCTCTATGCATGAAGAGACCAGATGGAGGTTTTTAAAAAGGTTTTTATTGTCCAATTATCTCAGTTAATTTCATTATTCGATATGATCTATCAAATGATTTGATTTCATTAGCTTCCGGGGTTGATTTCCTCAATAACGTGTAAAATATATATCTAATAATTCCATAAGTTGCAAAATTTTGTAAAGTATCAGGATAGGATGATTCAAAATTTCCCCAATATCTGATGAAGAAAATATGATATCTCAGAAGATTCCCACCAGATCTGAACGAAAAATATTTTATATGAGGAGGTTTTTATTCTGCAATTTCATTATCGCAGCATTTTATCTGTATAACATGTAGTAGAATTTAATACTAGTTCTAGTTCATTGAACTAGAGAACAGCGTGCTATTAGTTTGCCCAAATGACGATTTCAATAGTATATTCTAATACAAGTTGCAGAATGGGCACCTATTCCCAGGGAGTGGGAACTCGCCTACTACAAAGGTGGTCACGTTTTTCTTCGACAAGCGGCAGAGACATCTTTAGTCATCTCCAAAACGGATCGGTAAATTAGGAATTCTCAGTACCTAGTGATCGGTAAAAACGGATTTTATCAGATCTCGGTGATGAATAAGAAACTATTCTTTGATGAGCATGAACTTTCATGTTATCTATGCAACGTCATTTTTTTCTCCCATGTCGTGTTCAAGGTTTATTCCATACATAGACTACTTATTTTTTATTCAAAAAGTAGTGTTATTCAGCTAGAGATGTATTCATTTTCAACTTATTCAATTTAATTTAATTGAAATGGTTTATTCTTGCTGTGTTCCCAATTGCTACAGTGATGTCAGAAGGTATGTGTTGCATTCATATAAGTAGTGGTTTTGGATTAACTTATAACTGACTAAAAAATGTACTGTGAATTAATATTTTCTATAGCAATTACATATTCGTGTAGTAATTTCTGATTAGTAAAAATTTGGGACAGTTTCTAACAATGTTTTCTTTCTAGGTTTTTCATTACACAAGTTGAGGGTGTTAGAAATGTTTGGTTGGAAAGAATCGGAAATCCATGTCTTCATTCATCCAAAAGGTTATTTGCATAAAGCATTTTCATATGGATTGTATAGACCCACATGGAAAGCTTACAAGATTTGCTCTACCAACACTTAATTTGCCAAGTAATTCATTCTACTCCCTATGATTATCATTTTTGTAATTTCAATAATCTTTCAGATTATGTAAGCCGCCCTCAAAATGCTGACATCTTTTTCTACGTTCCAGAACTCCTGAAGAAACTTTGAGGCAACAAGGTAATTATATATAAGTGAACTGCTCATGGTCATTGATAATAGTTTTGGGTATTCCACTTATAGTGGGTTTCATAAAAATAGTTTATCAGAAGATTCCTAGAATACTTCAACGGATATGTGAGATTTACCGTTGGAACGCCAAATTCATGGAATTTCATTTAATAAGTTTATTGATTTTGCCATGAAAATAATTCTGTACTTTTATGACAGGACTATTAATAAAATTTTATCGAAAAAAAAAACAATAAGATCTTATGATCCAATAATGAAGATGGCACCCGAAAAAGTATCTAAAAGAAAAAGAAAATAGACGTTAGAAAATTGTTTCTGTATAAAAGTATAAATCTAATGCATTTCATGCTTAAATTGATATATTTGTCACTAATATTCTAATTTATTCTTTTAATGTATTTTTTTTTAATTTGATGAGTAATTGTTGCATAATTATTGTTGGTTCGTTTATTCTTTCCCTCGATATTGAAATTTTTGTAAATTGATTATTTACTGCATTATATATATATTTCAAAAGTTTATTTTTTATTTATTTCCTTTCATCCTCTAAAGATTAGTATGTCCTTCGATTTGAAGGGCAGATATATTTGAAATGACCATAATTCTTTTGATCTGCTGCAAATTGTCACAATTTTCTGATCAAATGATATTTTTTTATTGAAATTGTGACAATCTTCAGCAGATTAAAATAATGGTCATTTCAAATGTATTTGTTTCAAAATCCAATAAAAATATGGGATTCAACTTGCGCTTGCGTGGAATCCTATGATAACTCATATAAAATGCACTAGAGGGCGCCACGAGACGGAACGTTGTGCGAATGGAATCTGTAATCAAGTAGGCAATTACTAAAGATGGCGCTGCAAGTTGAGCTCTCGAAATCGGCACCAAAATTCATGCCAGAGTTGCCTATCTATAGTTTGTCTATGCCTATTCCAAGAAGAATTCGGAATTCGAAAACGAGCGACGAAGGAACTGATACGAAAATTGACAGATTATAGAATTTGAATAGTGCGTTCAAATCTCTTCATGGTTCAATATTCACAATTGACATGCAATGGAAGCGTGTTGACATTGGAAAGGAAAAGATGTCAGTGTTGTCAACCACAAAACGAAAAATATAACTAATAACAATGCTGTATTGAGTTCATTACAGCACTGTTTTTAGTAGTTTAATGAACACATTACGACAATGAAATAGAGAAAAAAACATTCAATTTTATGAAATCGTCAGCTTTTGTAAAAGCTTACCTTTACCTTGAAAACGACAGAAGATATCTCTTAAAGCGTTGGGAAGAATTATTAGTGATAGATTATGGTTATTGCCCAAATAATAATTCTATAAAAGTTTCATCATTAACAATTTCTCGTCAACACCTTGTATAATGTTGTAAAAATATCTATCTTTATTAGACCTCCAAAAAATTCCCCTCTAACATATATTAACTAGATATATTTTTTGGGAGGTAGACATTGTAGACCAAATGCTGATTCGTCACTACAATAGGGTATATAGATTGAATTTATTATCCATTAAGGTGATTTTTCACTTCAATGAAGTAAAGTAAAACCACTGAGGATAATTGATCGGATCTCCTAGATCTACTGATTAGGTTCTGTTTGGTTTTGAACCGAGCACCTCTGGGCGCAAACCAGGTTACATAACCCCCACTCTATCCTGGTAGATAATAACAGAGGAATTTATTGATTCATATAATAGCAAGCAGTCAATTGAACTTTGAAGTAGAAGTATCAGTTCGTCAAGAATAAAAATGTAATTAATTTATTTGTAGTATGAAACTGATTACAAAAAATTTTTTTTCAAAAATTTTAATTTGAGAAAAAAATTATTATTTCGGAACTACTGAAACCACTCTGAAAATTTCAGATTTCTGCTCATACCGTTCGGAATTAATAGTGCCTACGCACGGAGGGCCGAGCAGTATCGATTGGGCCCACGAATATTTCATCAGTGAGTCCCAACAAAAATAATTCAAATTTTACCCAAATATTCGAAAAATAGAGATATTTGGGTAAATCTATAAATGACTTTGCACTTGACACCTCACGTATGTTATATGTATTATATTATTAACTGATTTCATTCCCGAAGCGAGAAGATATTCAAGGGACGAAATCTTGTATTTGTTTGTAATATAACGTGTTCCAAAGGCATCACTGTTACATCGTTGATGATAAAATTTTGTCATAGAATATAGTTTCCGTTAGAGCATATCGATATACAATGAAATCATTGCAAACCACGCCACTGTACGAAATCACAATAAACCGGAAGACAAAGAAACCAGTGGAGTGGAGTATGAAATGTTTCTGTATCAATTGAGGATATTGTTATTTCCTTTTCCCTCCATGTTGCTGCATTATGTCGCATCTTCCTCTCTATTGAATCCAGTTTCAGAAACAGACGGAAATAAACCAACGCCTTTTGGGTATATCATATGAGGAATAGGCCCCAGGCGAGAGAATGTTTCCACGAGTGTTTGCAGTAAGGAAAATACGAACAAAGGCAGAGTAAAAATTGCTGATTGCCGGGTTATCATGTATTTTGAGGTTATCAGCAAATTTAATCTTGAATTTATTCTTCTTTATTTTTCACTCCACTTGATGTCAATGATAATATCAGAAAATTTGCAAATAAAGGGAGTAAAGGCATAGCTGCCATTTAAAACAAAATAAGATGTCTAGAATAAATATGTATGCTCTGATTCGAATTAGTTTCACGATATAGACCTGAAAATTTTGATGAAATACAGCAATGTTGTGAATCTTTCAATTAATTTCACATAGGAAGAATGGTTCATAGTCAACGATATCCTGCAAGCTTCGAAATGTTGAATTCTGTAATGTCATAAATTTTTTGACACCGTTGGAATAAATAAATTAAATCAAAGATCTGTCAAATATTTATGAATGATTAGAGTAGTGGCGCCCTCACGTAACTGTCATAGGAAATAGTCCCTTTGTTCCAAATAATTCTATGATTTCTATTAATCATATTTTTCTGTCCCATTATTTGGAGTGACGTTTCTATTCAAGTTATGACAAGTGGATATATCACTATTTTAGACATCTTCAAACAACGATCTTGTGAATGTGAATCCCTTCTGGTCTCAAATAAACGAAGGTCGTTTCAATTCTCAAGGTGTTACTGAATTATCAAATACCTTGGCGCAACAATGATACAAGCCACAATTTCGTCCAAACTTAGTTATAAGCTAATAAGGCATATGAAGATACCTAACTAATTATATAATAAAATCCTCCGTAATTGAAACATAGATGTCAGCAAAATTTCATGAAACCATTTTTTTCTATTACACTAACTCCATGCATATCATCAATTCTCAGATGTGATTTTATCTGAAAGTGAGTGTGGTGTGGTCATTAAATTAAGACCTGTCCGAATACTTTCGAAGATGTTCGAAAAAATTATTCCTTGTATGATGTAGTTACTTATGAAGACACGATTTCTCATATCTCCGTGGATTTCGGAAAAAAAATATCTTGCAGATGGCGACATCTCGTTTACTGAGCTGTTTATGAATCGATTAATGACGGCAATTACGTTGCAGGTGTGTGAATCATCTTTCGAGAGCTTTAAATTTTTAAATTATTAAAAAAAAAATAGTTCAATTTGGGATTTCGAGATGTTTTGAGACTGATGAGCTTTTCTACCGACAGAAAAATAGCTGTTTGAAATAATGGACGTCTTGTTAGATACAGGGTGGGGCAAAAGGTATGAAGCGGTTTTGACCTACTGGCGTTCGGCCTGAGATGGTGGTGGGGAAAAAGTTGTGGCAGTGGGGCAGCTTAGTTTTCAGTGGAAACCAGGGCCTACTAACTCCTATAGAAAGAATTTTGTCCATGTTTTTAGTTCGCAAAAGAAAACAGCACTAATTGTGAGGCCGCTAGTATCGCAGCAATTGGGAATTTTCTATGATAATAATATAATATTTTTCTGAAAACCATCATTTTGAGGTTTAGTTTCTAGGTTAAGTTAAATAAATCAAATTGTAATTTGTTTTTTTAAGTTAAATGTAAAAAATCGAAACGTCTTCAAAATATGTTACTGTGGTGGTTATTCACGGACAAAATACTTGATCTCAATGAAGTTTATATTGCAAATTCTACGCTTGTTATTTCTTTGTTGGTCAGTAGATTTTTAATCATAATTATCCATTATTATTATTATTTTTATTAATTATCTTCGTAAAAAAGCCTTTTTGTGAATGAGCCTTTATCTTTTGTATGGTTACACATTGCTGTTGAGGTAATACTAAAACTAAGATGTTCAAATTGCAGTGTCGAACTATTCAGCAGTTAACCCTTTTCTTTTATTCATTTGTCAAAATTTGATAATATGTTTTTTGTTGTTTCTCGTTATACTAATCGTAGTTCCTGTTCTTCTCTGCATTGTTATCGGTGGCATATTCATTGACAAAATTTTGTCTTGTTTCAGATTAAATAACAAGTGAAGCTCTGGCTATAGCGTCGATACGTCTGAAAATAGACAATCTATTTGATTCCCCGAATTGTACTACCTCACATCCAGAAGGAGGTAAATTCCTAAAAACTAGAATTTCTAAGAAGAGTCCGCACCTGCAGTTTTGGGCAGAGTAGAAACAAAGAATTAGAAAATGGAGATTCTACTGTAGCTGCAATCCCCCTCCTCTGTATGTAGGTGGATACAAACCCTTAATGGGATTGAAATGGTGTGAAAGAAATGTGAATTTCTTTTAAGTATTCAACTCCTTGAAGGCTGAATCAGGATCCATTAAAAATTTATTTGGTACGATACGCGCAAATCAATTTGATGGTGCTTTAAAAACTGCTACTAGCACCTTTGTGGCTAATTCTGATGCCAAATCTATGAATTGTGAAGCTGATGATAGCAGTTTTTTATGTAACCTTCGAATCGTTTTGGATAGCACTGGCTCTGTCTTGGAAGAAAATTTTAATGAGGGTGATGAAACAAGAGATAATGATCAATTCTTTCAATCTCTAATGAGAGACATCAAAGAGAGGACGCAGGCGAAGAACAAAGAAATGAAGCGAAAAATGACATGGGGAACCTCGGATGTGTTATCGATTGCCTATATTGCCATTCCACATTCCATTGCTCCTTCATTTTTTTCAGATTTAGTTTTCAAGAGACTCAAAATAGTCGGATTTTGAATCGAAAATTAAACCACATTTCAGTCATCAATATACAGACGACAACTTTTCTCATGTTCAAAATTTCACATAATAATCTGATAATTAATGATCACATTATAATATTTATCGGTAATTTTATATTTTTTTTTTTTCATTAAGCGATCGTTGCCAGATTAATCTCTTTTCTATTCCCACGATCTCCTAGACACAACCCTCAATAACTCCCTTGGAAAACAAAAACTCTTTTAATTTACCTTGCACCAGAGAATTCGTGGACGAATTGAGATTATACTCCGACTTGGCCCTGGATATGGTCGTTACTGGAGAGCCAACGTCTCCGATGGACCTGATGTCTAGACAGGACGCGTCCATGCTCTTCGTCTTCCTCAGTTGCGACGCGATGCTCAGCCTGTCGTCCTCAAAGTTTGGACTTCTGGGATTCGAATATACGTCTTCGTCCTGCCATACGGAGACGGTCTGAAAACATAATAAGTTGGATTGGTTCGATAGTTCCGATTAGATATCGAGATGATATATGTTGGAGTTCATCGAAAGAAGACTGTTATTGGGAAAAGTTAGGAATGTATTACGAGCGGAGGGAAGATTTAAGGGGGTATCTACCCTTTTCCGGCAATATTCCGACAATCTTAAAAAAACTATTTCCCAAAAATATGTTGCTTTTGACATCCTATAACTTTAGAAGATTAAATATGAAACATGGGGATTTGCTATAAATTGATATTGGTGCTTCTTTTATTTTGTACGTATTCATTTAAAATATGAATAGTACTCTATAGTTTCGGTATTTACTACGAGTGAATTCATAGTTAGTTATAAGCAAGGAGAATATTATAAATTAAATGGCTGACTTGGAAAATTTTGTTGAATATGAATACATTCAATCATCGCATTTATTAGGTATCTTGTTTATTCTTTAATTTTTTTCTGACATTTTGGTATGTAGGCTAACTAAGTGACTGAATAAATGTGAGCAGAATAAATATGATCGCTCTGAGAAAACCTGAAATGCGATTTTTTTCCTTAACCATCTTTTCGTGAGGAAAATTCCCATAAGCAAGAGGAGATGAACGGTTGCTTCTACTCACTCTCAATCTATTTGTGAATATATTCTCGACAGAATCGGGAAGGAATTCTCTGGTCTTTGCCACCTCGGACCATTTTTCGATATTCTGTTGATACGCATTAACCCCTTGAGTGTGATATGACAAATGGTGTTTGGCCAGCGAACACTGTCTCTCTAAGACGAATCCATATCTACGCCTCTCCTGTGTCATTGCCTGCACAAAAGAAATTTTTACATATCTTTGCTGAAATACTGGATTTTCTTACTTACGTTCTTGAGGCTTTGTTCGCAGAAGGCATCCAGTTTGGTCTTTTCTTCTTCGAGAACTTGCATGTTCTGTAATGATATTGGTTAAAAATAATTTGATACCATTGAAGAAATGTTGATGCAAAGTTATCTCACTGTTTCATTTGAGCTAATAAAAATTTTTATTGGAATTAACTTCGATTTCTGTTGGATGACAGAAATGATCAAATTTATCCCAAACTTTGGAAGTGTTTGATATAAAGTTATAGTTGTTTCTGAAAAGAATTATACAATGCACATGGTTGAATAAAAATTCCAAATGAAAAGAATTTTCCGATTGATATCGTGTATAACCAGACAAATATTACTTTTAATCAGGAATCTGCATCATTTTACTAATCTTTAATGGTATTGAAATAAAGATAATTAATATCTAACATATTCAATGTGTTTATGACGAGATATTGTTGATGATGGAGCTCGTGTTGAATGATTGTTTGGGCTATTACCATCATCTATTGTGGATGTAATGTTTTCCGACATTTCGATAGACATCTTCTATCTTTATCAAGGAGAAAAGTAAGAAACCTTCTGAAAATTATCAATTTTCAAAAAGTCAATATTGACAGAAGTCATGAAAGAAAAATGAACGATGTTATATACTCATCTGTGATATGATGATCTTTTTAAGTTGGATCGAACTATCGGCGTCCAAACTTCTGGCAGATCTATAGATGGAGCACTTATGGAATCAGGTGTTATTTTCATAAATGCTGCTTCTTTGATTTTTCTTCTTGCAAGTTTTACTTCTTTGGATATTATTGATGCTTCATCCCATTTTATACGATCATTCTCATCTACAGCATGTTGGACCAACCTGGATTTGTCGCTGTCTAGTACTCGTAGAATCTTCTGATGTTCTTTTATTCGTACATTCAGAAGAAACACGAAACACTTCATAGAAATAATGAAACATCAAGAAATAATGGAAGAAGACGTTATGGTCAGCTTCGACATCGCCAGTTTGTTCACTAATATGCCGTCAGATAAAACACTTATCATAGTTAGGAAAAAGCTTGAAGAAGATCAAACCCTTAGAGAAAGAACTACACTAAGCGTGAATGCAATTATGGAAATGCTTTCTATTTGTATTGAAACAACATTTCCAATTTGAAGACATCTTTTATCAACAAGAATTCGGAATGGCCATGGGCTCACCACTATTACCAATTTTAGCTGATTTATATATGGAAATTTTCGAACAGAAGGCATTAGAAAAATATGTACTTAAACCCAAACTGTGGAAAAGATATGTAGATGATACTTTCATTATTTGGCAACATGGAAGAGACACTATAGATGGATTCCTTCAATATCTAAACAATCAAGAGGAATCAATTAAATTCACAATTGAAATCGAGAAAGACAGACAACTTCCATTCTTAGATGTACTCGTACATAAACAAAATGGAATCCCAAGAACCACTGTATATAAAAAGCCAACTAACACAGGACAATATCTACATTTTGATTCGAACCACCAACTAAACACCAAATTGGGAGTAGCAAAATGTTTATTTGATAGAGCAATAAATATTTGTTGCACTGAAGAAGACCAAAATGAAGAAATAACGAAAATTCTTAGAAGCAATGGCTACCCCAAAAAGATATTAGAAAAAGCTAGACGAACAAGAGAAAGTCAACCTGAAGCAACAGATATAAATCAGACCATTAAAACCGTAATTCCTTATGTAAAAGGTTTGTCGGAGAAAATGAGAAGAATTGGATATAGATACAACATAACGACTGCATTCAAAACTTAACACACTATCAGAGCTAAACTTACATAAGTTAAGCCTAATAATGAGACACAAAGGACAAAGAACTGCATATATGAATTACCTTGCGAGTGCGGAAGATCTTACATCGGAGAAACTAAACGCCCTCTGAATGTACGAATAAAAGAACATCAGAAGCTTCTACGAGTACTAAACAGCGACAAATCCAGGTTGGTTCAACATGCTGTAGATGAGAATCATCGTATAAAATGGGATGAAGCATCAATAATATCCAAAGAAGAAAAACTTGCAAGAAGAAAAATCAAAGAAGCAGCATTTATGAAAATAACACCTGATTCCATAAGTGCTTCATATATAGATCTGCCAGAAGTTTGGACGCCGATAGTTCGATCCAACTTAAAAAGATCATCATATCACAGATGAGTATATAACATCGTTCATTTTTCTTTCATGACTTCTGTCAATATTGACTTTTTGAAAATTGATAATTTTCAAAAGGTTTCTTACTTTTCTCCTTGATAAAGATAGAAGATGTCTATCGAAACGTCGGAAAACATTACATCCACAATAGATGATGGTAATAGCCCAAACAATCATTCAATATTCAATGTGATTCTGCATAAGAAAAAATAGAGAGCGCTCACGAGAGGTCATAGGACTTTAGTGCTATTGGAACTTGCTACTTATCATTCAAAGTTTCAAAAATCAAATCTCTGGGCCTATTAGACCAAGAAACTAAATGAGCCTAGATATTCAAACCGTCAAACTTTCTCCATTCAGTTCTCGACATCATTTCTTTCAGTATTCATCGTGCTCGTGGACGGACAAAATCGTTTCAGCTAATACTGAGTGTATTGACACCATTTTTCAACAAAAATTCAAACATTCAGAAAAATTTGATGAAAGCAAGTACGTCAAAAAATTGTTCGACACACTTACGGCTGGTTGCTGAAATACTGATCAAACCTTATGTCACATAACACAACGCTCATCTTGACAGAGATGTCAAATCAATTTGAGTTGCTGAAAGGATGTTCAGTGCATAAATAAGAAATCTATTACCACTTTCTGTTGGTAGAAGGTGACCCTGTTGATTCACAGATTCTGTGAACAAAACTGATATTCTGTGCTGAAAGAGGATAAGATTTTGAAATGACACGATAACCTCACTCGAGACTTGGCTATAATAATTTCGATAATCCAAAATGAGTTCACGAGCTCGAAATTTCAGCGAACGAGAAAATTTTACAAACTTTTACTACGTGATACTCGTATAGCACATCAGAGTCGGGATTATGTCTAGATCATTGTGCTAAATAATTTGATTACCAAATCAAAAACTTCAAGAGTTATAAACAATTGAAGACAGTAAAAAATGGTCTTTAATTTTTCACTTATAACTAATAACTCCTCTGGATTCTGGAAAAGAGATCTTGAAATTGGACGAGATTAACTGAAAGAAAGTTATCTTCCTGAATTTGTACCTCCATTATTTTAATTTTGATTTAACGTTGAAAATTAGCGTCCACGTACCATAGCCATATGGAGGTTAAGTGTATGGCTTGGTAATTTAATGAAGTACAATGAAAAATTTCAAGGGTATATATTGTAGATTCGAAAATTTAAAGAAATGATTTTCGTTGGAATTTTTCTTTAAGTTAATTTCTCGATAAACTAGACCTTCGTTAACTATTAACTTTTTCCGGGATTTCCATGATTATTGTCGATTAAATATCTTGAATAATTACTTGAATAATTGCCGTGAAATTCTTCAGCTTCGTGGAGACCTTTTCGTATACCTATAATAAAATTTTTTCTTATGGTTAACAAAAAAAGATAATGTGAAAAATTTTTTTTTATTTGCTACTCAAAGTTTCATTTAACAAGAGATATTTATTAAAAAAAAATCTCTAATTTACACACCAAATTATTGAATATTTAACCCTGTCAAGCAATCAAGTCTAAACTCTTTTCTTTAAACTGTTAAGTCATCGTTAAATCTCAGTCATATCCCAAGTTTCCATAGAGAGACGTGAATTTTTTTATGAAGATTTACAAATTGGTAGTGATGTAGCTGTGGGAGTCCACCGGAGCCAGCAAAATTTTGAAAGCTGTCTATGACACAAAAAATTTGGGTAGGTACCACTGATGGAGATGATAATTTCTCCACCTAGATATCTGCGGACGTTATTAAACGTTGATCTCGGATCCTGAATTATTGCCCTAACCGATAAAGTATTATTCCTGTATCAAAGCATTCCCATCCTTATTTGATAATAGAGTTAGCGCCACCAGAACGTATTGCTTTGTTTGTAGGTGAACAAGGAGTTGATAGCTCGCAACAAATGTCTGCTAGTTAATTAGCCGAATTAGGATCCCAGCTTCCCCCCGTATGGTCCCATGCAGCGGAATTGAGCTACTGATAACGACATCAGGGTCGGATTATGTTGTACCGAATTGATCAGATGTCCAGATCCTTTATGTAATCAATTGTGCGGTATCCTTGGATTCGGATAGAACCAGAACTCAATGCGTTAAGTACTTTATACCGAACTGGCAAGTTAGGGTTCTTCGGAAAGTACAGATCTACTACAATTGTATCTTTATGACTTCTACAATACAAGGTGTCCAGAAAGGGTATAGGTAATTTGTTTTCTTGTCATATTCGGAACGGAGCGTCTAAAAGGAGTGGGGAGGAGTTCGTGGCGTCCGCCATTTTGAGGAGTTTAGATCACGATGGAACAGTACTTCGTCAAATTTCTTCTTTATCCATCCGAAAGCGAAGCCAAGCCTTGAACATCAAAAAATCGTCTTATCATTCGATTTAAAAAAAAAAGAGAAAAGCCTATAAATTTCAATTGGTTCAAGAAGTAAAGGATGCTGACTATGCTACTCGACTAAATTTTGCGAACAAAATTCTGCAGCGATTTAACAACTTTAACAACATACTGTTTAGTGATGAAGCAAATTTTCACCTAAATGGTCATGTTAATTAGCAGAATTATCGGTACTGGGCAGTGGAGAATCCGAGACAGAAGTATGAACGACACGTGCATAGCCCAAAGGTCGTGGTTTGGCCACTATGTCTGCTGAAGGCATAATTGGTTCTTATTTGCAGGAAGATCAATCAATTTGAATCGTGATCGTTATTGCGGAATGTTGCGAAATTATTTGGTCCCAGAGTTACAAAAGTTTGCAGGTTTCAACTCAAGAACGTGGTTGCAGAAAGATGGGGCCACTTGCCATACCTCAAATGATTCAATGGATGTTGTTAACGAGTTATTTCCTAAAAAAGTCATTTCGCGAAAGGATAACATAAACTGACCTACCAGAAGCCCCGACCTTATCATTTGGATAACATCATCTCTACAAATAATTCTCCAATTCATATGTTAATATTAAACAATAAAATTTTTATATTGCTCGAAAATATATTTGTTTTATTGAACTTACAAGTACCCGATACCATTGCTGGACACCTTGTAGTATCTTTCTGATAAATGATGTCCAAGAGAAATTGACTGAGAAACGGATTCGATTTGGAAAATATCAAATTAAATTAACCTAAAATTTCTGCCATCTGACTGATATTGTTTCCAATATGCTGAGTGAGTCTTTGATTATTAAAATAATGTTTACTATTGGAAAACCCTAAGTGTATTCTGCTCACCGCAGTTGGAATACCAAATATTTTCTTTTGAATAATAGACATAGATCATTGCCTCGAACAGGAGTATTGCGGTCCAAAATGAATAACCAACATGTAAAATAGATGACTCAATCTCTAGAAAGAATGAATTCACAAAAGCACTAACGTGGCGTTAGGAGCTTTTGCTTTCTCTAATAGTATTGAATATTTTTTTCATAGTATATTTCAGAGGACTGTGGTATGAATCATGGTATAACTATAATGAAATGCTACTATCGTAGCTTATTTTCGTTCAGTTGACGCACGACAAAACTTCGAGCAGGTCGATGAGAAAGCAACATTATATGTTGTTCGGGAATGAAAGTAAAATAAAACAAATTAATAAGAGCAACATTATGGTTTCAGTAGGTGGGAAGAGTTTAAGTGGAGTAGAGTCAATTAAATACTTGGATGTAAGATTGGATGGAAACTTGACGTTGAAAGAACACTCAGAATTTATATCAGCAAAGATGGCACAGAAGATACATTTTATCAGTAGAATCAGTAACAAGATAGATTTGAAAACGAGAGTCGTTGGTATTGCCTCACTTGGATTTTTGTACATCCTTATTGTTCAATCTAAAGTCGAACAGTATTGAAAAGATTCAGAAAGTAATTAACAGGGGAATGAGAATAGTTTTGAGCTGTAATAAAAGAACACAAATTAGGATCATGTTAGATGCACTGAACTTGATGACCGTGAGACAGAGGATTATGTTTAAAACACTGGATTTTATTTATAAAGTCGAAAATAGAATGTTGCCAGACTATCTTTGTGAGCACATCAGATACACCTCCGATATTCATAAACATCAGACAAGAAATAGGAACAACTTTTATGTGGAAACATTCCGTACGAGCTTTACATCAGGATCTACTTTGATTGGAGGATTAAAAATTTATAATGGTTTACCAGGAGAGATGAAGAGATGCACCAATTATAGAGTGTTCAAGAGATTGTTGATTTCTCACGTTGGGGAGCATTTTTGAGTTTTCTTTTATTTACTTTAAGGGTTGTAAATAGTTGATCGACTAATAAAGATTATTATTATTATTATTAACATTAAAACTGATAATTTTATCATTAAACGGTTTGTTATGACTCCTTTAGCTTCAGTTTTCTGTGTTTGTATTATGTTTATTGAAAATTGGATATTTGAAGTAGAGACCATGCTAAATTGAGCTATATTGACATGCCCTAAATTTCTTTTTACTTTTCAGCGATTCATAATGATCATAACACCTTCTTAAAGAAGCTCCAGAAAAATAGTTTCTTGAAAACTATTCCACCTGTTTACTTATATATCAGTATCAATAAAATTTTGTAATAATTTCTAAGGCGTTATCGTCATTTTGAGATTATCTTCACGGAAAATTTTGTAGAAAGTAAAACTAACCTATTTGTAGGGGATCAAATGTCAAATTTCGCGCTGTTTATTTATCTTATTTTCGATCAACATACCAGTATAGTTATACTATGGTGTGAACAAATTTGAAGAAAAATTGATTATTTAAGTACCGACAACAGCGATGTGGAATAATTGCACATGATTAATGAGTTCGATGATAAATATGATACGAGAAATAGCGACAAAGATAAATAGAAAGACAAATCGGAAATAGCAATATATCCGTTATTTTCGGTAGGATATTGAAAACGGCCGTTAGTCGACACTTTTTTTAATATTTTGGAAAGAACACTCAAAATTTAAATGGGAATTATTAATAGCATTCATGACGTCAAATTTAGTGACTGGATGACGAAAAAGGTTCACTCAGTAATAGGCGCCAAAGTTCAGGACATAGATAAGTCTCCACTATAGCCTGATTTCAATTGACTTTAAGCTTTTGTTGAGAAATGATGGTCAAATACATTGACAAGTTCTGAAGGACTATCTTACCGCACATTCTCTATATTAAGAGCTGGTATGTCATAAGATTGTTTTTTTGCATATGTTAGTGAACTAACAATCTTCTAGAGAGTCTTAGCCCTATTATCAGAATAGATAATAGATTTTCAATTGTGTTGTGATTCTGTTGAGGACTGAATTATTTATATTCCTAATGGATCTAAATGTTTCCAAAGCGGTTGAATAATGTAACTTTGATTTAAGAAGTGTAGCGATGTGCTCAGAATATGGGACTCAAAAACATCAACAACATAGTCATGCAAAATTGAATTACACACAATATAGTCTACAGCAGAAATAGAAGTGATACCATTGTTATCAGTAGGAACTCTGGTTGGAAATAGGATGTTTTTTTGAGATCAAAGCGATCCAGCATATCATGCAAAAATTTAGTCCTGGCACAACCCGGTTCTGAAGAATCAATGTTTAGATTACCACAAAGAAAATGTAATCAACTTTAGTTGCACAGGATTGCAGGGCGCCGAAAATTCACTCCAAGAATATATCAATGTCATCAGAGCTCAAATTCAGAAACTGGTTGAATCAAAAGTTTGCCATGATCAACAGGCTAGGAAATTATTAAATTTCACAGATTTTTAATAACTCATGAAGTATTGTCATAAAAAATTCAATCACGTGCTGACACTAATTCAACATTTTATGTTTGGAGCAATGTATAAAAAATTATTTTTCCATTAAATTGGCTCTTTTTCTGACTAGAAATGGATTATTCCAACCCTGTACGTCCTCTTGAGGAGGTGTTGATAAGTATATATCACTCTCACTTACTTTCAGTTCCTTATCCATAGCGAGTCCGGTTTTAGTGCTGCTCCGGGACTTTTTCCTCTGTTTTTTCATCATTGCTGCCGCCTTACTGTACGTCTCAGCGCGTTGTTTATGTTGCTGCAGAAAACGTTTCTGCTCGGACTGGAAGTAGAAAAAAGTAATCAACGTTTACCCTAGAGGACCGGTGATGTGTTTTCAACAAGTGAATGGCTTGGAAATAACCTCGAATCAGTATCCTGTATTGATCCTAAGTGTAGATACATTAAAGTAAGAAACAAATTGAGGTTTCTTAACAAATCGACATTCTGAATAACTATTTGTAACCGCCTAATTTTCAACACTATATTTATTCAAGGAACTCTCTAGAAGAATGTCTATCTGAATACTTTGATCATTTAGTCAATTATATAAACAATTGAAAATTGAAGATGATGTTCAAATTATACTTTCTTTTTAATACGATAACGTACATGGTGTACAGGGTGGGCATACTTCGATGTTTTTGCACTACAACTTTTAAACCAGATGAGAAAGACAAAATCTATTACCTCATTTTCTTTTTCTGAGAAATTAACATCAGTAGTATACATTTTTGGCTAACTTCTTCTGTTTTTGAGTTATAAGCGAAGATCGGAAAATGGCGATATCGAAAAAAATGTGTATGTCGGCTAATAGTGATGGCAGAGCTCTGAAATTAAAACATTTTAACGTAGAACCCAGCTTCGTGCTTTTCTTTTTTGTTCTATTTTTAATCATGATGCAATGACCCAAAGTTATATTCTTTTTAATAAGAACACTATAATTCTGTACCATTTTCTAAAAGCTTGATTTTTTCTTATTTCAAAATTGTGCAACATCGTATGGTTTGGTGATAGAAAATGGACAAAAACCTATTTTCATCTGAGTCTTAATATTTTATATTTTTTTATATCGTATAATCACCACAATCTCCCTCTAGTAGTCTTTTCATTTCTATGCTCCTTTATCACTTTCTCCAAGATCAAAGAATAATGGACATATTAAAGATAAACTTTATAGAAATGATCATATAAACATAAATGAACTTAGAAACCCTCCCTACGGAGGGACACTGGTAATCAATTTTTCTTGAATAACTTTTGAACTACTTAATATAATTTAATGAAAATATAATACGATATGAATTAGTAAGGATCTCCCAAAATACTGTTTTTAAAACATAATAAGCTTGTTTAGTTTATCAGGGGCGGACTAGGTTGTACATTTTATTGCTTACATTTTCAACACCCTGCGTGATAAGGAGTTATAAACTATAAATTTGCATACTTTGAACATTAAGCTGAAGAAAAGGTCATTGTTGCTAAGCGTGAAATCGGTATTCACTATTCAAGAAAGTGGTTGTGAAAATTGCTGTGCATAACAACTAGTGGCTCCTAGTAGTTTACTGGCAACTGATTCATAGGTGTTGCTATCGATATCCACTCTTGTCGGATACTGTTTGTGTATGGTTTTTTTCATTCGTGTAAACAATTAGAAGTTTAAATCGAATAAGAATGGCCCTTTTAGTACAAATGAACTTTTTGATGAATCAGGAAATACAAAGGTATTAATATAGAGGATTGTAGGGTTAATGCGCCAGTGAACCAGCCTTCTTTTTCGGTTGAAAATTGATCTCAATTGGTGAGATATACAAAAAACTTCATTTAATTATAGTACAGCTACGCCAAAAATAAAAAGCTTAAACCTTTCTCTTATATGTGCTTCATCGAAAAAAAATGAAATTTTTTCACTACTTTCTACAACGGTCATTTCTCGTGAGTTTGAGGGTTATGAATTTGCTTATTCCACAAACAAAACTAGGTATATCAAATGTCAATGGATGAATCGAGAAAACGGACATTTGAACTATTTTGCGGTGTTGCCATGACAACCTTTCACAAAAAGTTGTTATGATAACAACAGTTGTTAACGGTTAGTTAGAGTATACCAAAAAAGGGTAGCTATGGCTATCGAAAGTTGTTATCCGAGTTGCTATGGATAACCACGGCGATAGCAACTTGAGTTAGTGAATAGCCCTGATTATATCTGCAAACTCACCAAATGTGTATCCCATTCTCAAATTAAATTTACCGAGATATTCAAACTTAATAAATTATCAACGTGTTTACAAAATTTAGAATGTCAATGGAAGATATTTATTTATTTCATAGGTACCATGGTAACGTTTATAAAAACAGTGCGTTTTTTAATACTGATAACAAATTCTTTTTGATAAAAATTAAACATTAATTCTTAAAATTTTTTTTCCCGAATTCTGTTGATTTTATCGTCAATGAACATGAGTACCTTTTCTTTGTAATGTTCGAAGTATTCAAATTTATTTTTCAACTCCTTACAGGGTGTTAAAAATGTATGCAATAAAATGTACAACATAGTCCGCCCCTGATAAACTAAACAAGCTAATTATGTTTTAAGGGCGGTATTTAAAGATGTCTTTTTCATTGTTCATCGTATCAAATTTCCATAAAATATTAAGTAGTTTGAAAGTTTTCCAAGAAAATTGATCACCAGTGGCGTCCTTTAATAGGCTGTATCTCTCTAGGGAGGGCCCCTACGAAAAATATTTGTGGAAAATTGTCATCTTATTTTTAATGTTCTATCTGAATCCGGGAGATCTCCCACATTTTCCCGAACACCCTGAGCATGTTTACCCAAGAATTTTAAATTTTTCTGAACAATACGGTCACTAGTGTAAATGATCATTTATCTTTCCAAATTATGAAACTGAAAAAATAACCGAATAATTGAGGTTATATGGAAAAAATCTCCAGTGATTCAATTTTATCCCTATCCTATCAATATGTAGGTACAAAGCATTTGGTGAACTATTTTTGTGGTTGAGGTCGAAGTGAGAGTTTCTAAATACAAATTTAAATCACATGAATGAATTCCTTGGTTTTTATATTCGGCATCTGATTTCTACGTTAAAAATATCCCTTTTTGAACATATTTACCCCTTTGATATTTTTTCACCCTATTTACGATATCGCCTGAGAAATTACATGAAATATCTTGGTGGCGACAGAACTAATTATCTCTCACCTGCACAACCTTAGTGTCTTTCTCCAAGTTGGTTTCTAACGGCACCAAAAGGTCCACATAAAAGGCTTTGAGCTGAAACATAAAACAAACGTCAATCAATTCCAGATCCTACAGAATCGGATTATCGCTGTAAATGTCTGATCGAACATAGAGTATGGGTTAAGCAAAAGTCAAATATGATAAGCTACTTTGATTTCATGTAAGCTCGATTGAAACGTTAGAGTTTTTAAAATGAAGATTCTGTCGGAGGAACACGCGGTAATTGGATATAGCCGTAATGAAGCAAAAGTTACGCTAACGAAGGAAAACTTTGCTGGCGGGTGGAAGGAAAGGATGTCGCAACAGGTTTTCTGACGATTGATTTAGGCTTTTCTGCTTCGTTCGAGTTTACAGTATGCGATGTTTATTTATAGTGATAAGAGTTCAGCGTTTTTGAACGAGTTATTTGATGTACGATCTTGATAATTTGATAACACTTTGTTCATTTTGTAATGAAGTTAATTATGTTTCTGTTACAGTTACGCTTTGAAGGAAGAAGTGAAAACAGGAATAATTATTTATCCACCGCCATATATAATAAACATAATAAGAGAGTTTATTTGTTGGAAATATGTAAACATAAGGATAAACTGTAAAGTTATTCTTATGATAACTGTTACTGTTTCTAGTCAATTCAAAAATAACACTTTGATAATGAAATAACTATATCAAAATATAAGCTGATAAAACATAAATATCCTTCATGTGTTCCGTGGAAAAAGTGGAAGTGGAAAAGGTTTCATCCTGAAATACGTCATGTTCCTGGAAATCATCGTCAGGGTCGATTGTGTCCCCATATATTTCTAACATATTTTCAACATTGATTCAAGGAATTTTTCAATTTAGTATATTGGATGTATTTTCTTGTATGATGTTTTTCATTGCATATTTCCAGAAACAATATTGGATAATTATCTGTTATCAAGTTCTGTAGAATAATACCACACAGTTGAATTCTCTGGAATCACGTTTTCAACAAAAAATGATCAGTGTGAGTTTGACAATCTGGATGGGTATACTAATTAATAACAAAGGTAAAACCTATTGAGCGAAAATTTTTCATACTCTTCGGTATTGTGATCATCTGGTAATAAATTGAATTTCATGTCGCCGGTGATAATAAATTCTATAGATTCCACCTTCATCATCAGATATTTATGCAATTCTGATATATCGACAGAACATATGGATGGATCATATATTCAGTTTGAATCAGAAAGCACTGTTCTGCTAACGGTAGTTTTCTCGGTCCTATTGTGACTTTCTCCGGCGACGTTGGCATAGTTCTAACAAAAGGGCCGGTTTGGTCAAAAAATTTTATTTATTAAAGTTTAATTGCTAAGAAAAATTAAATTAGTAAAATCTTGATTTAAACGTGCACTACCGATGTGTACTCATACTGCGTACAACAGTATATTTGGATTTTTCATTCTGCAAGCTGCAGCTTCAAAGTGGTAAGTTGTACAAAAATAATGTTTAAATAAAAGTTGTTGATAATAATGTAAGGAACAACTCTTACATTCAAACTTTTGCATTAAAACAACATTTTCAGGGCGAAAAACATGAAAAACACTTTTTTTGATACTTTAGCGCCACCTACTTTGTGCGCTTTTAGTCGTGCAGCATTGCACCAATGACAAAAAATGTAGATCGCAACGTCCTCTACATTTTTCGTTCAGTAAAATTTTCTTTACGATGCATACAATTCGAGAAAAATGCATTGTTTTACTGTTTTGAGTTTTTTTGAGTTTTTCAAAAAACCGCTAACATTTCAGCGAGGCCATCGCAAAGGTAGCTTAGTTACACCATTTTCAACAACTGTACCAAATTTCATCGAGCTTGTAGTTATACCGTCAAAACGATTTATTTTTCGACAGATTGACTGAACTATACCAGAAAATGGAGATTAGCGGAAAGTATTAATTTTTTGTTTGCATTTGAAGAAAACTGCTGCAGAGTCGCATCGAATACTTGTCGAGGCATATGGTGATCATCCTCTATTAGAAGCAACATGCAAAATATGGTTACAACGTTTCAGAAATAATGATTTTGATGTGAGATATGAAGAACCTGGAAGACCACAAAAAAGTTTGAAGACGCCGAATTGCTAACGATATTGGATGAAAATGACACTTTGAATCAAACGCAAATGGCAGAAATGTTAAATTTTGCACAACAAATAATTTCTGACCGTTTGAAAGCTATAGGAAAGATCCAAAAGTGTGGAAAATGGGTGCCACATGAATTGAATGAAAGACAGTAGGAAAACCGAAAAAACACTTGAGAAATTTTGCTTGAAAGACACGAAAGAAAATCGGTTTTGCATCAGATTGTCACTGGCGATGAAAAATGGATTTATTTTAAGAGTCGTAAACGGAAAAAATCCGGGACAACCATCAACATCGATTGCAAAACCAGATTGATTCGGCAAGAAGACAATGCTGTGTGTTTGGTG
The DNA here is from genome assembly GCA_030674115.1 of Micraspis discolor. NCBI lineage: Eukaryota > Metazoa > Arthropoda > Insecta > Coleoptera > Coccinellidae > Micraspis > Micraspis discolor. Next base: position 645,533 of record JARTUT010002192.1, on the reverse strand, counting down.
GGACCAGAAAAATGTGGTGTACCACGAGCTCCTAAGGATCTGGTGGAACCGTTCGCTACTGACTACAGATTATCAATTTGTACCATACATTGATCGAGAAACGACCAGAATGGGCTAGAAGACACGGCAAGGTAATTTTGCTCTATACCAATGCACCTGCACACAAAGCAAAATCGGCTCAGGATACAATCAAAACACTTAGCTGGGAGCATCTATCCAACCCGCCGTATTCACCAGATTTGACTCCTTTCGACTACCATGTTTTCATCGGTGGGACACGCATTGGCTGTGCAGCACTTTGATTCCTACAATTGGGTGTCTGGTTGGGTTGATTTGAAAGACGAATAATTTTATTGGCGTGGTATCCACAAATTGCCAGAAAGGTGGTAAAATGTTTAAAAATCAATGACCAATAATTTGAAGGAAATGTTTTTTACTTTCCCATTATTAATTAGTGTTTTATTTTCACAAAAACGCTAATTTCATACTGGTATACCTGATATATTGCAGAGGACAGTGTAGAAGAAACCTGGGAAAAGTTAAACAATATGTTCATGCAGTAGCCGAGAAGGCCATTGGAAAGCCGAGCACAAATATCAATATCCGCAACAATAATAAGCGTACTTCAGAGAAAACGAAAAGGAGCTTACTAGAATATTTAAACGGGCAAAACCAAAAAATATGTAGACACAGAGAGATAGGGAAAAGAATGAAATTAAGAATCAAAGATATCAAAAGAGGCTACTGGAAAAGTTCGCTAGTAATGATATGCAGAATGACTACCAAGTAGGAACCTCCTAGGAGGCCCACCGAAATGTTGGAAAGACAGCTGGCAGTGAACTTCCTAGGAAAATCATTCCAGATTAGACCATAAGTTTCTCAAAAAAAGGTCCACTGTGTAAATATTGAAACTTTGGCACATTTCATTTTATAGCTTTATCATTCACGGGAGGTCGACAGCCACACATACTGAATTTTGACCGCAAATTTATCTTTAGGCTGACGAAACAACTTAGAGTCCAGTTTTTTATATCTTGTCATCTCGAAAGATGATGTCATGCAGAATTTTGCTGATATGAGAAGGTACAAAATTTTTTCTCAGGAATGTTAAAATTTGTTTTTTCTATAATGAACATTTCTTTAAGCTGCAAGTGTAAAAATTTTGTTTATCTATCAACGAAAATCATTTTTATTCCCAACGTCAGAAATCTCAATATGTACTGTTCATACCATAGATACTTTTATATTCAAAATGATCATTGAACCCTTGATGGAAATAAATTGTCGATAACAGGAAAAATAACATGAAAATTTTTCAAATATTAATATACTCAAATTATAAGGTTATACAAAGTGTACAGGCAGGGTATCGGGTATTTGAAAGTTCAATAAAACAAAAAATATTTGTGAGCAATAAAAAAGTTAATAGTTTATTATCAACATATGAATTGAGAAATATTTGGAAAAGATGATGTTATCCCAATTATGATCGTTGCGTTGCTGGCACTCTTCTAAAAGGGAACGAAGATTGGCGATAACACGTTGACACATAGCTATTGATATTGTTACCATTTCTGACCTGATGTTTTGCATCAACTACACTGCTAAACAATTGATAGGGATCACTTACTTTTTCTATTTATTTCTGAAATATTTGCTCCAAGATTATAAATTTAGTCAGATATCAGAGTATTTTCAGTAGATAATATGGTTCACTTGAGAAAAGAATGAAAAAATGGAAATTTGGAGAGAAAAAAAGACTTTGTTAGGAACACTCAAAATTCTGTGTTTGAATACCATAAAAATTTTATGATGAAACCACAAGAAGGCTGAAGTTTCGGTTAAGCTAGTACCTAGTTGGTCCCCCACGAGCTCGTCTCAAGCATTCTACCCTACGAGGCATACTTTCAATCAAACGATTTATAAAATTTTGGGGCAAATTCGTCCAAATATCCCGTAAAGCGTTAGAAAGGTCCTCCAGGTTCTTGATCGGTTGTTCTAAGGTTGACAATTGTCTAGACATCTCAGACCAGACATGTTCGATACAATTCATGTCTGGAGAGCGAACTGGCCCGTCCATCCTATCAATAGTATGAATTTCTAGCGCTTCATTAACTAGACGACTACGGTGTGGTTGGGCATTATCGTCAATTAAAATGAAATTCTCGCCCAAGGCAGCCGCAAACGGAACTATTATGGGTTCAATATCCATATCCTGATATCTCTGGCTGGTCATTGTGGTGTTCTGCAGAACAACCAACTCTGTGCGTTGGTTCAAACAAATACCTCCCCATACACATATAGAACCTCCGCCAAAAGCTGTTGTGGGTACCATAAACTGTGTTGCATACCTTCGACCGCTTTCCCTCCAAGCAAGAATACGTCCATCGGAGTTGACCAGACGAAATCTAGGCTCCAATCTTCAACTGTCCAATTGCGGTGCTCCTCAGCCCATTGCCGTCGATGAACCCGGTGTTCCCTATTCAAACGGGGATGTTGTACCCTCCTACGTGCTCTCAAACCACGAACATGTAGTCGTCGTCTTACAGTCTGGTTCGAAATTAAAACTCCTGTTGCAACTCTCAGTGATCTATTGAGCCGCGACGCCGGGTAAGTGGGATTTCTCCTAGCATTGAGGATCAAAAGACGATCTTGGGCAGCTGTTGTACTGCGCTGCCGACCTCCCCCATGAACATAAGCTACTGAATCGTTTTGGATGAACCTATTCCAAACCCGACTCACGACACTTTGCGAAACATTCAACCGCCGGGACACTTCTCGCTGGGACAAACCTTCCTGTATCTACCGTATGATTTTGTCCAGTTGCACAGGAGCCAAACGTCTTGTCGGCATGACTGATAAGCTGATATTGTACTCATTTCTTCAATTATTGTCACCTTATGTGTTTGAACGAGAGAAAAAACAGATTTAATAACAAATACCACATTGCTTATCACTCCACCTGTAACAGGCTACAGATAATAATCGATTTTGTGAACAAGAGCCGATGAAGTGAGGAAAAATTTGATATAATCAACTCAAAACATCTTAATTTTTCCTTAGAGAACATATAATGTACAGATATTCATGAGATAACTTGAAAAAAATAAAAATGAAGAGAAGTTCATAAGCGATCCCTAGCAATTGTTGATCAGTGTAGATTAGATACGTCGGATTATTTTGATAATGTTTACTTTTAAGGTATCCCCATGCAAAATAGTCGATCTGGATAAGGCTTCAGGGGGTAAGTTGATGTTACCCCTTCGCCAAATGATTCCATTCGGTAATAATTCTTTAACATTCCATTCCATATGGAATATTCAGTTCTTTTTTCTGCTTTTGTCTTTTTATTTCCAGATTCGATGTGGGCACCTTAAAGAAGTCTCTGTTTCCATCAATAGAAGACCACTCTTGAAGAAAGAAATACCAAATATATTTCAGCTTATTTTTGTACTTTCACACTTAGGCGGGGAGTCAGGGTTTTTTTTTACGGGGGTTTTTTCCCTAGGCTTTTATGTGATACGCCGAATTGTATGAGACCCCGTCACTAACCCCTGATCTGTATGCTTTATTGTTTGCTAACTAAATATTGTAAGCCAAAAGTTCAAAAGAATATATATATATATATATCTGAGGTATGGCAAGCGACCCAACTTGCAACGTTTTTGAGTGGAAACCTGCACTGTCCTGCAACTTTGGAACCAAAATATTCCGCAACATATCTCAATAACGGTCACTGTTCACATTAATTGCTCGGCCTCGTTGACCTATTGCTTATCAGGAGCGGCATCTAAAATGTATTCAAACTCCTCTCTTGTGAATACCTTCGACTTCTTTGCTACGTATCCCCTGGAATGTTGCTTCAAATGGTAAAATCTGCCAATGTCTATTATTTTCTTTCAGAGCCAACATTTTCTTAAGTTGCGAGTAGTAGGACCATAAAGACGGAGACTTGACTTTCTTGGATTGTTCGGAAATATACGCCAAAATTATTTTTTCGTTGACACCTTTGGCTTTTTTATTAATTCTCCAGGCACAAAATGCCATATATTGCTTTTCGTACAATATTTTTGATTTAAAGGAATTACTGCTTCTGCTGCCTCATTTGCTCAACATTTTTTCGAAATAAAAATTCTTGGACGGTTCTATAATTTTCATTGACACCTGCAAACAATTAATTACAAAGTGCCCTAGCAACCATCGATCGAAGGGAAATCTCGTTATGAATTTGAATTATACCTAATATTTTCTCTAAAAAGTATTCATTACTTGAAATTTCATCAAAATGGGATAAAATTCTGTATACGGCACGTGAGTTAAAAATGTTTATTCATTCGAAGAAATTAACCCATGAGCCCGTAGGGCGAGTGGGTTGAACTTTCTTCTCATGAATAAACATTCATTTAAATCACTTGTTGTATAAATAACTATTATTGATGAAACCAAATTTCAGGTGATCAAAACTGCCGAACCGTTGAAGGGAAACAAGTTTATATTCGATAATTAAAAACATTAGGATAAACGGTAGCAAGCTGTTCCAATATGAACAGTCTCCCAAAAAATGGGACTGGAGGCATCCACCATCCTAATTGTTTTTCTTTTATATCAACTCTGTCGTAATGAAGAGTTCCATGTCACAAACATTCTCGACGCTATACCTGTCACGATATTAGTTGAGGTGAACTGGAAAGTTTTGAAAAGCAATTATTTCGCATAGCTCAACGATATGTTGCAACCATAAAGAGCTTGTCAATAGTTCCAAACAACGGAGCAATATTTGAAAGCATTCGCGAAGCAGACTCTAGTTAGGTGCTAATGAATAATTGGATATTTCTATAACGAAGCAGTGGCACGAAGAACGCTAATTAGTGACTGCGTCAGTTTTCTGAATAGCTCTTTTTTCTCTGCATCCGAGATGTTTATTGTGCTGAAACAAGCTAAATTCATTAGTATTTAGTGAAAACGAATAATGACGCTGGTAATAAGTGTCAGGATCCTATTTGAGAACCAGAATAGAGGAAATGTCACAGTCAGTCATTATCTCAAACTAGCTAATGAGTTGAAGTGCATCAGTAAAACTTTGGGGTCTGGAAAAATATCGGAAGAATGTTTTGTCGGATGAATTTTCGATCAAAAATAAGCCGAAATTGTTTTTACAAACATGGAATCATTGAGATCTTCTGTTTTATATGAAAAAATTATTAGATACTCATAGATATGAAGCAGCCATTAAACAGAAATGAATTCAAACATTTAAAATTTAAGTTTCCTATAAAAGAATCATAATTATATTGTTATTAATAATGTAATACATACAGATGTAGTGTATTTTATTGAAAAAATTTTGATACTATATACTTTCATGTTCATGCTTAGTATTGATGCAAGTACGAAAGTCTCATTTTTATATTCAACATATACCACACATTTTCCCAAAATCAATTTAAAGTTCCCCGATCGTAGTAACCTGAAATTGAAAAAATAAAATATAATATATTAATCATAAAATGAAATGAAGATGATTCAACAAAAGAACATTATTCGAATGATATTCAGTTCAAGCTCCAAAACCTATAAATCTGATACTATCTTCAATACTATCGATACACGTTGGCTAGATTTTCAAGATTAAGCTAAAGAATATTTATTTATATTAAAATCTTTCTATGGACATTTTGGTAAAAAAAAAATGTTGGGTTAAGGTTCTTAACCTCACAATTTTCATAGAAACACGCACCGATAATTGGAAAATTTAAGTCACCTTGACCATATGTTATAATTCTTTCTTCAATACGATTATAAGCAATAAAAAATTATGACAGAATGAATCGAGCTTTTATGCCATGTTCCATAAAGATCCCACACTGAAAAAAAAACACGATGTAATTGGTAATAAACAGTTGTTTCAGAAATATTTTGTTGTCAATATTCGGCATTATTTACATAAAATAATTTGTATTCATAATTTCCAGATTCCTCAATTTGATTTGTTTATAAAAAGTAAAATCCTTATTTGACGAATATTTTGTAGATTCTAATATCCTCAATTTAAACTTACTAAATTATGTACCATAACTCCCTTAAAATTTACTCATTACCTGATATTACTTATTTTGTTATTCGCTAATGGGGATTGGTAATAATAAGAATATATCGATTGCTGCTAAATAAAACTTTGATAATATTACCAAGTATTCTTTACCAATTTTGAATACTTATCGATATTTAGCCTTGAAAATGCTATATTAACCAATAATATATCTCTTTATGAATTACGAAATATTTTGTTTAGAGTACCAAAACATTCGAAAGATGGAGCTGTAAGACCTACCCCCTTGAGCAAATAACAGTATACATGCAGTCACTGCACGCGTAGTTTCAAGTTGTTGAGCCGGTACTTCCCCGTTTCCGAAACCGGTATAGTATTTCATTTCTAGCTCCAGTTTATCCATATTTGTATAATCATAGGTATCTTCATCTAATAAATCGAATTTGCGTTACAATTAGATCAGTTGTCTTGTGCTAAAGTGTACCTTCAAAAACCTAGTTTATTATTACTAATTATAAGTGTAGTGAAAATGGAAACAACATCGGAGGTTCTGCAAGTAACTAAATTGTTAGAAGACATATTGGATGCTTCTACAATTAACAATTAATTTCTATGAATCAAGATTGATTTTTATGGAGTTTATAAATGTTATGGTGTTATTATTATAAAACAAGTATGATTTTTTTGTAAACCATTTTTTTAATTTTTTATGTTTGAGAAATTATGTTCAATAAATATTTATTTATGAAATCAAACTCTTTTATTTAAAACAGCCAATCCTCTTATTTATAGTAAAGAAAGATTTCACTTGTTTAATATATGGAGTGTGTTACTTAAGTAAACTAATTGATAATGAAAAGTAATACTTTCACCAGAGCAAAGATTTTTGTTGCATAAATATGTGTAATCTGTTAGTTAAGTGCCTTTATTAATAATAAATAAATGATATTCTTATATGAATGAAGATTTTTGTTCTATGACTATATATAACTTATAAATTGAAAACATTTATTAGCAATAAACAAGCGATACATTCATTTGAAGTAAGACTTTTTATCTATAAACATATGTTCAATAGATTTTAATACATCCATTATCAATAATTCAATGATAATTTTACTGGAACTGAAATAAAGGAATTATAACTAACTATATGTTTAATCGTTAATATATGGAAAGTAGAATTAAAGGAATATTTATTTGCAAATTCCAAATGAATTATTGGATAGAGACGAATAAATATTTATCAAGCCATATTTCAATGGAAGATTGTGTTGTGGTAAATGAATTTCGTAACTATTAGGTACATTTTTTTTACGGTGCATTTCTGATCTTCTGAAAAAATTCCTAATTTTGGTTTTTAGAAAAATTGGGACAGTTCCATATTGTTTGAGAACAGGTCGTGGTCGTACCAATAGCATGCTATTGAGATGGAATTCAGTTGCTTGCGCAAGTTATAAATGTGGAGAAGCAGGAAAATAATATCTCACCTCATCCATTATTTCCCCATATAATGAATTTCTGAGTTTTGGGATATTCAGTAAGTTACCAGTTTTTTCATGAAATGGAAATTAAATTTTAAACCAATTTGATACGTTTATTCAGTTCTTTTTTCTGCTTCTGTCTTTCCATTTTCAGATTCGATATGGGCAACTTGGACAAATCTTTGTGTTAATTACTGGAACATCATTCTTTAAGAAAGAACTTGTTCACCACTCTTTACAAAGGAAATTTATTTATCCTATCACATTAAAAAGTAATAACATATCAGAAATTCTTATAAATAATGGTTATCCACATTGAAAATAGCTGATTACACAAGGAAAAATCAACTTGAACCACAGAATAACACGATTCAAACAATATCTATCATTATGTAAAAGGATTATCCCAGACATCAAGAAACATAGGAAATTAATTCAATATAACTCCACTATTAGAGTCAACCTAACTTAAATCATAAAGATTTAAACTCAATTCTAAAATTGAACCAGATAGGAAGAACCAGGAACAAAGAATTTCTAATATGAATTTTCCTTACGTGTGCGCAAGATATTTTAAAGGTGAAGCCTTTTGAAAGTCCAAATAGAGGAACATAAATATTTTTCAAGTTTTGGCCATCCATTGATCTTAGCCAAAAATAACGAAAGGAAAAAACTCACAAAGAAAAATAACAAGAAAGCAGCATGTAGCAAACGACATCTGACTCCTAACTCACCTAACTCTTTTATCTACAGAATTGCAAAGAGTAGAGGAGAATGCTAATTGTTCAATCTAACTTGAATATATCATCATCTCACAGAGTAGATTTAATTAAATGACCTCTGTCGAACTAGAGATTTAATGAAAATCACAATCCCAAACAGGTCCCTCATTTTTTACAGCAATCTACTTTGAAACTGGTAGATGTCTACCGTAACGTTCATTAGAAGAACGTCTATAACAAATAGTGGAAATAGCCAAAAAACTACTTTTAATCTATCATCTGAAATACATCGTAGTCAATCATTGACAATCCCAAAAAGTTTTTTTTCATCGTTGTTCAAAGTTCAAACTTCTTTTCCTTGAAAGAAATGTCTCTAGCATAAAAAAGCAATATTAATTAATAGATTTCTTCTAGTAAGCTCTGGTCCTTTGAATTACTTCATCTTATCGTCAAAGAAGTTATTTTTGAGATCTTTTGGAGCATAAAATGTGAAGTGAAATACTTCACGAAAAATTTTTATTGACAATTTCTTCCACAAAAATATGGTATTCGAAAATGAATCAATCAAAGTCATTTAAGAAATATTCAAGAGTTTTCCTCTCGAAATATATGATATTATGAAAAAATAAAATCTAGATCATCTCTTTTGGAAGATACATAGTGTACGGACCGGCTAAAATTGCATACTGTAAGTCTGACCCTTTATTTTTTATCAGGAAATCAAACCCAATCGCTTGAGATCATTTGGGAAAAGTCCGTAAATATGCCCTAATTCACATTTCGAAAACATTGTAACTGCATTGAGACTGCGTTCGTTGCATTTTGACATGACGCAGTTCAGTTCATTCCTTAAAAATTGTGAGGGACAAAACCTTGTCCCCTTTGTTCCTCACAGATGAGTCTGCAGGAATGTAATTGTAAGTATTTTTCCCGTACAGTTTCGGAATGCGACTCTCCACGAGTTGAATTGAGTCTAGAAAAATCATCTAAAGCGCACGCTTTCAGAAACATTGATCACTTAACACGCTAAAACCTTCTCAAAAATGTTAGCAAAATACGAGATAAAACTGATTGGATGATATCTGTGCATCTCATGGATGATTATGAATAGACATCGGATTATATGCACTATCAAAATGCCAAAATATGCACGCAAATATGCACTAAAAAAGGGCGAAATATGCACAAAATATGCACAATCAAAAAAACATTAATAGAATTAACTTTATTTTCACAATACATAATTATATAGGTACTTATTGGTTGTAATTCTTGTGACAATATACAATAACATATTTTTCAAGGTTTTCTGGCGCAAATTTGTGACGTTTGTCACTTAAAATTAATTTATATGCTGAAAATGACCTTTCAACGTCCACTGACGTTACCGGACAGAACTTAAAATTTGGCGCCATTTCTGCCGAGACCTCTTCAGGCAGAATTTGACTGGAGCCGTTGATAAATGCGTTAACTGTTTTTATTTCTTCGAGACACGGATTTTTATACAAAACAGCATTTAATTTGCCACGAACTTTTTCTGAAAGTGAATTGGGAAGTGCGTTACTCTGTTCAATATTTTTTTCCAATATTTCCAAGGACTTGCACAGAGGAAGGTTTTTAGTTTCTAGTATCTCAATGGCATCGGGTATATTGCTGAAGTGTGTTGCAATAAGAGCAATATTTTGTTTGATTGAAGGATTCTCAAATGCCCGCTGGCTTGATTTGATTGCAATGGCTTCTGAACTGTCAAATTGTCCAACTACTTCTTTTATGGCTTCAAAATTCTCAGCATAAAACAATACAGCTTTCAACCAAGTTCCCCAACGTGTTAATATTGGTTCTGGAGGTAGTGCTTGGTTTGGCAGTCGCTCCTTATACGCTTGTACTCGTGACGGTGCTTTTAAAAACACTTTTTTTTGTAGTAGAAATCAATTTATTGACAATACCGAATTCTTTTCTGATCTCTTCCGCAACTCGATGTAGGCCGTGGGCTAGACAGGTGATATGAAGCAATTTTGGGTAGAATACTTTCAGAGCTTTACCAGCTTTCACCATATATTATGAACATGGCTATAGAGTTTTTAAAACAAATTAAATTTTTTCAAGGACGTTTTATCGAAATTATGCCTGGTCACAATTTCACATTATTTGCAGAAAAGATTACTTGTCTCATCGCTCAACTATAACATCCTTTCTCGCCGGAAGCTCAAATGCCCCAAACTGCAATCGTCATTTCGTTCACACTGGAGAAATCCATGAAAGTGAACAACCCGAGAGGTTATGACCGTTTTTGCAACATGAATTTCATCGTTTTAGCATACCAGGAAGAGAGTTTCGGTCCTGGGACGTCCGCTACAAAGGACCCTTCTCGCCCTGTTCCGGAACACAATTATCTGCTCAAATTAATTGCTCAACACGGACGACGTTATTATCCAGTTTCTGGGGGGAGATAGGAAATGTGAGTTCTTAAGAATTTGTGAACTAAAAATACAAACCTTCTTTAGTTTTAGAGATTAATCAACTGAGGGGAATAGGGAGATGGATTTTTTTTGTGTTGGATGACGGGGGAGCTCTAGCTTCTTCTTTAATCATAATCTTGGATGGCAGTTAATTCACAATGTTCGAATAAAAATTTATTTCATTTAGATAATACATGGAACTTTTAGGTTGTTTATGTCCATTATAATGTTATATTACACACTGAAGAAGGTGCCTAAGACGGATCACGCTTCACCACAACAATGCGAGCTCTCACACATCGGTTCAGATAACTGCATTTTTGAGCACTCAACACAACGATTTGATGAGTCATCCGCCGTATAGTCCTGACTTAGCACCGAATGACTTCTTTTTATTCCCGTCTGTAAAGAATAAAATGAGTGGTCAACATTTTTCGACACCTGAAGAAGCGGTTGATGCGTTCAGAATGTATGTTTTGGAGATAATTAGAGCGGAAAAAGTGATTCGACAATTGGTACAAACGCATGCACACCGTTTGTTTGATTTTGGATAGCAATTTCAATAGATCTCTGAAAACACAGACATTTGGTCAATGACCCTTAAGTACAAAAAAAAAGTAAGAAATATCTGGGATCTCTAGTCTATAATATAAAAATGGATCGCAAAATGTGTTGGTAAGCGCATAACTCTACAACGCCTGGACCAATTTGGCCAAATCTTTTTTTAAAATGTTCGTTGGAGTTCAATCAATCATTATTATTGCTGAAAAAACACTAAAAATAGCCCTTTTCTTTTTCCCATACAAATGATTTGTAACTGAAACGTAGTCAATTTGAGCTTTATAGCTATGCGTGTCGCATAGCTTAGTGGAATAAAGCCTTGACCTTTGACGTGGAAACCCGTCCTGTCGTAGGTTCAAGTCCGGGGCTAGGAAAGAAATTTTCTAGCATTCGGTATGCGGCCACCATTCACTGTTGGGTCTAAAATTATTAGTGCTGTGCCTAAAGTGGCGTAAGGACACAGTAACAAAGCCTACACAGCACACACACACTGGTTAACCTAACTCGCACAAGCTTTAATTAGCTTCTGGGGGGTGTACATTGATATATGTATACCTAGGTAAACCAGTATAAACATAAACATAAACATAGAGTTCATATTAAATTACAAGCACTCACTGTTGTCAAAGCAATGTAGGTGTGTTCCTGTCGTCAAAGATCATATCTATCAAAACAATGTGCGTGTGTGCGTTGGAGCAGTGCATGACGCTTTTAACCAAGAGTTGCATCGAGAAAAACTGTATGATCTCAACGCTTTGAAAGAATCAATTCAAACAAATCTTCCACTGTTAAATGAACAACAGAAGTATGTATTTGAAACTCTTATGAAAGTAACAAATGATGAAACTGGAGGGATATACTTCTTAAATGCACCTGGTAGTTCAGGCAAAACTTTTTTGATTTCATTAATATTAGAAACAATTCGCTCACAAAATAAAATTGCACTTGCACTCGCTTCGTCGGGAATCGCAGCAACTTTGCTTGAAGGTGGTCGAACAGCCCATTTAGCACTAAAATTGCCATTAAATATGCAAAGCAATGAAACTCCAACCTGCAACGTTTCGAAGAACTCTGCAATGGCAAAGGTTTTGCAGCAATGTAAATTGATTGTTTGGGATGAATGCACGATGGCACAAAAAATCTTTGGAGGCTTTAGACAAAACCTTAAAAGATCTACGGAGCAATAATAACCGATTTGGTGGTGCAATGATTTTATTAGCAGGAGATTTTCGTCAAACATTGCCAGTGATTCCACGATCAACGCCAGCTGATGAACTCAATGCATGTCTAAAGTCCTCCAATTTGTGGAAACATGTCAAAGTACTTCATTTAAGCAAGAATATGCGTATCGAGTTGCAAAATGACCAATCTGGAAACATATTCTCTAAACAACTCATTGACATTGGTAATGGCAAATTTCCTATAGACATGTTGACTGGCTGCATTAACTTTCCTCAAAGTTTTTGTCAGTTAACTCAATCAAAAGATGAACTTATTCAGAAGGTGTTTCCAGATGTTTCTCAAAATTACAGAAACCATGATTGGTTGAGCGACGAGCTATACTGGCTGCTAAAAACATAGATGTAAATGAATTAAATTTCAAAATTCAAGAACAAATTACAGGCGAATTGAGGATATATAAATCAGTTGATTCGGCTACTAATCAAGATGAGGTAGTCAACTATCCACCGGAATTTCTAAACTCGCTGGAATTGCCAGGATTGCCACCTCACAATCTTCAATTAAAGGTTGGATCGGTGGTTATAATGTTGCGAAATATCAACCAACCGCGTCTTTGCAACGGTACACGGTTAGCGATAAAAAAATTACTAAACAATGTGATAAAAGCAACTATACTCAAAGGAAAGTATAAAGGAGAAGATGTTCTCATACCCCGCATCCCAATGATTCCGACTGATGTGCCATTTGAGTTTAAACGAATACAGTTTCCAGTGCGGCTTGCTTTTGCTATGACTATAAACAAGTCCCAGGGGCAATCATTAAGTGTTTGTGGTATTAATCTAGAAAATGTTTCTCACATGGTCAATTGTATGTTGGCTGTTCCCGTGTTGGAAAACCATCAGATTTGTTTAACTATGCGCCAGGTGATCAAACAAAAACATCGTATACCACAAAGCACTACAATGATAATAATAATAATTATGATTCACATGATTAACAATAAAGCGATTACTTATTTTTAAATCCTTATGTATGTTTTATTTAATTATTTTTTATTCACAACACCCTATCACCAGGGTGACGGTTTTTTCAAAATACGTAGGCACAAAAACTGCCACATTACAAATCTTTTTGACAGGACGAAGTCTGTCGGGTCAGCTAGTAATACTATAAAAAGGATACTTAAAAATAACAAGTTTCATCCATACAAGATGAGTTTTATTCACGACATGAACGAAGATCGTCGATTACAATTTTGCGGAACACTGGGTGATATGATAAGTAATAATCCAGACTTTTTAGTGTCTGCTTCCCTGATGAATGCTATATTCATTTGAATGAATCTGTAAATCGTCCCAATTGTCTATATTATTTTGATACCAACCCAATATTATTTAGAGAGATTCACACCCAATATCCTGAAAAGCTGAATGTCTATGGCGGTATTTATGGCGACAATATGGTGGGCCTTTTCTTCATAGACGGCAATCTCAATTATGATAATTACTTAGATCTCTTAGAAGACAATGTCTATCCTATGTTGACAGATATTTTGGAGAATGATCACCGTTATTTAGAAGACGAATTGAGATTTCAGCAAGATGGTGAGGAACTTTGTTGGTGCTATCATAGCTTGTGAGAGATTTTTTAATCTTCCAGGAAGCTTTCGATTCATTTTCAGATTTCATAATTATTTTACTGAAGTAGGTATTTTTTTTTTCTTTGACAAAAGATGATCATATTTTTTCCTCATAGCAGATAACGTCACTTTATGATCAGGCTTGACAGACATAACGGTGTGTAGTTTGTCCAACAAATTCCAGTGTTCTTCAATATCCTTTGTTAGTCCAAACATCTTCTTTTTTGAAAGAGATCTAAAAGAAACCTTGAGGAAACATCTTTCGAAATATTCCAGGTAACGTCCATGGAAAACATTCCAGAGATGGTCAGGATCGAGCTGGTTAATAACGTTAATAAGCTCAGTACATAACAGTTGATTGGGATGGAGTCACCAGAAAGGAGACATGTGTGAGGAAGAGGATTTTCACAAATGCTGAAATGGAGCAGTTTATTTGCAGTTTGAAGGATGTGTCATGGCAGGGAGTGTTGAGACACTTGGATCCAGAAGAAGCTTACAACCGTTTCTCTGAGATTATGTGGATACACTTAAATTTGATATTTCCAGAGAGAAATTACGTGTTGACTAAAGCATTACCAACGTGGATAACATCAGGGATTAAAGCCTCGAGTAAGCGGAAGAGAACTATGTGGAAGGAAGTACAAGAGGGCAAATTATCTCTTAACTATTATAAAATGTACTGTAGCATATTAAAGCAGGTTGTTACGCAAGCTAAGACTATTAGTCATAGCAACTACATAAATGAATCTGAGAACAAAACAAAAGCTACTTGGAATCTAGTTAATACTATTACAAACAAGAAGAAAAATAGTGAGGATTCAATCCTTACTGCATTTCCCCGACAAAATGAAAAATATCTTCTAGATAGAATTAATACACATTTTATAGATTCAAATATAAAGATCAAAAGTACTTATGCTGCTAATATTAATATCAAATCATGCAATAATAGCATATTCTTTAACCCAATTGTTGAGCAGGAAGTATTTCATTATATTTTACAATTAAAAAATAAAAACTCAGTTGAAATAGATCGAATACCAGTCAAATTGCTCAAGAAGTGTGCTCCATTAATAACAATACCATTGACACATATTGTGAATCAGATGCTGCTAGCAGGAAGATATCCCCAAAGATTAAGAGAAGCTGTCACGGTTTCAAAATTCCCGCTTCAGTTAGTACCTGTGAACCGAACTGGTGGCGTTAGTCGCAGTAGTTTACCAGCTTTTCTCGTACGTTTCAATGGACGGTTGTCGGTGGTCCTGTTCTGTGCATGTGACGTAGGTTGTCAATTACGTCGTTCTTCCGGCATATATTTGGTTAAAATATCCTCGAGTAATTAATCGCAATTTTGCGGATCTGAACAGGATTTTAACTGAAGCCCTGAGAGAAATCTTACCATGTTGGTTTGGTTTGTTCGTTGGTGAGATTTTTGTGCTTTAGCGGAAAGGCGTATTTGTTTGGAAAAACGACGTGGGATTGGTGTGTTAACCTATGTTTGTTACGAGGTATTTTAGATTTTTGTTCGTATTTTTAGCATCATTCTGCTTCGAGTTGGGAATTGTTATTGTACCGTTGCGAGGTACCGCAGATTCTAGACTGCCTTTGAAGTCTTCGAGCTGTTTGTCTAGGCTGTCTGTGAATTACTGCCGAGGGAGCTGTCTTTGGGGACCTCCACCAGATTTCGCCATCCAAGATACCACACCTGTCGTATACCCAGGGCGTATTACTGTGAGAAATTGTACTACGTTGGCCCAAGAATATATTTGAGCCCAGTTTCCATCTACCAGACTGTGAGAATAATTATGGATTAAGAAACTATATCCTTTTGTACTTCAGTCAAGCCACGACCTGGACTGTTATAGAAGGTTAGTCTGTAGAATTTAGTTAAGATTGATTAGTATCAAAGAGGCCCAATTCAGTCAATATTGTTTAGTACATAAAACCCCACCTATCGAGAAGGTCGCTTAGATATAAGTAAAGAGCTATTTGTAACGATTACCATCGAGGCTCTAAGTATATACCTTGGGGGTGATACTACTGTTTGTTTAGTGAGAGATAAAGCATTACATCGAATATTCGGGTTGTGAAGTAAGAACTAGTTAGTGATCTACCTTCTGTAAGATATATCCTCGTTTGAGGGACCTTGTGTATTTCATTTGGGCTCATTATATTATTAAATAATTGCTCTATATTCTTTCTACCAGCCACTACCTCCCGCTTGTGTGATCGGGCTCGTTTGGCATCCTGAGAGTGCGTTCGTTATTTTCTCTCATTTGCGACCCTGAGATCTTTAGTGTACTTTCCTCTTTTTTTTTCTTTGTATTATCATAAAAGAGAGTGGCGCCCCTTTATAAGTAGTCTCAGCTCTAGAGCTAGCCGAGGAGGTACTTTGTGCTCTCTCTGGAGCCGAGTGGGTTTGGTGTCAAAGCATGTGTGAAACCTATTCATAGAAAAGGTCCAAAGGAAAATATTGATAACTATAGGCCCATTTCTGTACTATCCAACATAAATAAAATTTTTGAACGCATAATCTTTGACAAATTAGTAAAATTTTTTGAGACAAATAACATCCTTATCAGGCAGCAATATGGCTTCAGAAAGGGAAAATCTACTATAATAGCAATATATCAGGCACTGACCACTATAATCAAATCTCTTAACCAGCAAGATACCACAGCAGCACTTTGTCTAGATCTGTCGAAGGCCTTTGATAGAGTAAATCATGAGATATTGTTGGAAAAAATGGAGAAATACGTGATAAGAGGACTACTACTGAAGCTCATTAGATCTTACTTAACGAATAGAAGGCAAAGAACAATCAGTAGAGGGAAAAATGGAAATTTAATATTGTCTAATTCCAAAGAAGTGTCACATGGGGTACCACAGGGTTCAATACTGGGACCGTTACTCTACATAATTTATACCAACGATCTGATACAAAATTCTGATAATGATGTCATATTGTTTGCAGATGATGCTGCAATAATATGTAGAGCTGAAAATCAAATCGAGTGCTCAAAAAGTCTTGAAAATGACCTAGTGAAAATGAATGATTGGTTTCTTACAAACAACTTGATACTGAATATGGAAAAGACAAAACTTTTAGTATTCCGAGAGAAAAATGATATGAACCTAAGATATCAAGACACTAAAATTGAATCAGTTGACAGCCTGCCCTTTCTGGGGATAAGTATTGATTGGACTCTTAACTGGAAGAGTCACATAGAAAAAATATCACCGACGATAGCACGCTATGGTTATGCATTGAGAACCATACGAATGATAGGAGTGGATGCTGCTCTTACAGCCTACAATGCTTATGTTCATTCGAGAATAAGATACGGAATTATATTCTGGGCAAGATCTACAGAAGCAAAGCATATTTTCCTTCTACAAAAAAGGTGCTTCAGAATAATTTTTGGAATGAGACAACATGAAACATGCAAAGATGTTTTCCGGAATTGCAAAATCATGACATTGTACAGTCTGTATATCTACGAGTCAGTGATGTTTATTGCAAATAACTATCAAGAGTTCAAAGATCTGGAACTTCAACATCACTATAATACAAGAGGGAAAAATTATCTGCAGGAAAATAAACCAAACTACAGCTATTTACAAAAAAATGTAACTTACAGCTTACTTAACTGTGTGAAATAAGTTTCCAAAGAACTTTAAATCAATACCTAGTAGATTACTAAAATATAAACTCAAAAATTTTCTTGTGGATAAATGTTATTATAGCTTAAGTGAATTCACCCAGGAGGATGATTTCGGGGGATTATAATTGGGGATTTTGAAGATTTTTTTATTTTTTGTAGATTTTTGTAGATCTTTTGACTGGATCAACACCTGTATGGTTACAATTTAATAAATTTATATTATTATTATCATTATCATAAATATCGTTCCACTGTGCCTGTGAAAGTTCTCGTAGAAAATTCACGATAGATTTGTCATTTACGATACGTTATTTATAGATCTCTTTCGGTTCATCATTTGATGTTATTTCAAAATTAAACGTAAATCTTAATCCAGAGTGATCACTTTTATGGTACTCAATAACATCTATTTTAACAGCGACTGAGGTTAAAACAATATCTAAGCAAGAGCCAATGCAGGACGAGTAGGTGACAAGTTTGTTATATTGACATTAAAATTCTCAAGTATAGACAATAATTATTGGGTATCAGGTGAAGGAGACAGGATATCAAAGTTGAAGTCGCCTACCAGAATATACTCAATCCATTCTATGGAGCATTGTTCAAGAACCGTCTTAAGCCTGCCAAGAAACAGATCAACATCAGCTAGTTTCTGGGTGTTTGGCCTATATTACATATATTTAATTCGGGCTCGTTAAAATTGAGAATTCCAGAGCCTGCTAGACGTAATTCTGAACTAATTGAAGTTTTGTTGCCACAGTTATTCCTTTAGCTGGATGTGCCAGGTGCCTGATTGAAACACAAACCGCAGTTCGTTAAGCTCATAACGCACGAACCGGCCCAAATTGAATATCTGGTCAATCTGGAATTCCCCAACAGAATAAATGAAACAAACGTACGGACACAATATCGCATTAGCCGATTAAATAATATCGAACAGAATGTCAAACGCGCCAGTATATACACGTATCGCGCGCAATTAATTGATATAATCTCGATACCGGAAAGCGAAGCGCCACGGAGCCTAACGCCGCCACAGAACGCCTGCCATCGTAAAGTGTCAATATATGGGGGAGTACATTCATTTACACGGGATGAAGTGATACACAGAGATTTTCATAATCACTCTTAGGCTAAGGTTATAATAGGTGAGTGTTCTGACGAACAAGTCAGAACTCACAAGAAAAATTCAAAACATGTAAAGCCAATTATTGTATATGTATCTATATGTAGCTATACTGCAGGCGGTCGACTCGTCAGAATACGCTGAACGTAAAAACTATTTTGAGTTTTTGATCCGAAGCGTTGCGGCTTGTGTTAATTGTTTCTGTATTTGATACAGTGATGGACAAATGTGGGGATCAAAGTAAATATCTCTGGAATTATTATAGATATCAAAATGAATTTTGGAAGATGGATACTGCAGTAGATTGCCTATTTGTTTTCATATTTTTTAACACCTTTGAAATTCCAGTTTTACCGGAAGTAATGTATATTTTGAAATTTGCAATACACCCTGTGAATTATTTTAGTTTCTGATGAAACATTTTATTTAGAATACAAAAATATAGAGTTCGATATCTATTATTTCAATACATACCGAGATATTAACCGAAAAGTAACTAAAGAATGGAAATTTTCAATGGTATCTTGTAGTCCATGAAATTCATTGTAGGCGTGGCAGTAGTGGTCAAAATATGTTAGTTGTGTTTGAATTTGGACGTAAAAGATAAAGTTATTTTAATTTGATCGTAAAACGGCTGAATTAAATGACAGAGAATGAATAGCAATATTAATGATGATTGGGTATGGGGAGAGGAAAAGGACGCATCAAGAAGTTTGTGACCTTTTTAACATTGCTCATTCTAATGCACAAATCTCGTTCAGTAGTAGAAGTGACTTTACAAAGTCGATACAAGTGGAATAGTTAGCAATGTACCAAAAAGTGGACGGTTAAAAAGTGCAACTAATAAATGTAGCTCAAAATGTTGCTATATCTTTGGAAGAAAATCCTATCTACTACCAACCTCGCCAATATGCATTAGCCGTCGTTCAGTAGGATGAATGTTAAGGCGAGAAAATTATCATCCATATAAAATTCGCCTCGTTCCAGAACTGTCCGAAGACGATTTCGAAAGATGTTTAAATTTTGTGAAACGATGATGCAGATCTGCAACCGTGATAATAATTTTATAAGAAATGTGGTGTTATCAGACAAAGTTTCATTTTGTTTAAACAATTGAACGTTTGGGCCGGCATATATAACAACAGAGTAGTGGGACCCTTCTTCCTACAAGAACCTTTAAACGGAAACAGGTATTTACAGCTGTTAAAAACACAAGTGATTCCGGCATTGGAAGTAAATGGACAAATAATATCTGGTTTCAGCAGGATGGAGCTCCATCCGATTACGCCGGAATTGTTCGAGATTATTTAGATAGGACATTTCATCACAGGTGGATTGGAAGAAGGGGTACTTATGAATGGCTCGCACGAAGTCCCGATCCTAATCCACTGGACTATTATCTGTGGGGTAATTTAAATTTTAAGGTTTATGTTGGTAGACTAAATAATTTTCAAGAATAAGTTGCAGGAATAATTCACAAGATAGAGAGAATTCCACCAGAAAGAATAGCTAATGTTACTAGAGAATTCACAAACCGACTTGCTTATTGTCAAGAAGTAAACGGGGCTCAGTTTAAATATCTAATACATCAAGATTAGTTTAGTTAAATTTTAATATTCTGAAAATCACTTAGTTTTAGTTAATAACTATGATTAGTTATTTATTTAATGGATATTAGATTTTTGCTTCCTTTACAACTTTTCTATTAATATGTCGGTAGGTTTTGGAATACAAAATATCAAGCCCGATATTTTGTACTCTGGAAATAAAAAGACAAAAGCAGAAAAAGAACTTATCAAAATACAAAATTTGAAAGAGATAAAGAAAACTCATCTGAAACTAAAAAATTTTACTAATATACAGGGTGTTCCATTGCAAATTTTAAAATTGACAGAAATTACTTCACAAAATTTGTCGCCAATCTGAGTAAAACCGAAAGTTCAAAAAATCATCATCCATAGTTAGAAAATATGAAATAAATAGGCAATCTATGTATGTATGTATGTCTGTAATACAAAATATCAAGCCCGATATTTTTGTACTCATTACAAAATGTATCCATCTTCCAAAATTTTAAAATTTACTCTGAAATCTTTGAAAGATATTCACTTGGTTCCACACATTTGCCCATCACTGTATATTGGTCTCTTCAACAAGTCAGTGGTTATAGTGCAAGCTTATTCAGTTTGGTCAAAATATTTGAGATGGATGAATATAAAAATGTAGCATATGGGTGTCAACTGTTGTCATCACCTCAGTTTACATGTTATAAGTGTTATCACATATTATGATATATTATTGGAGAATAATGTTTTGATTAATCAACAAATCTGATTATTCAAAAATGTAGAAACGCACTTATGTGAGGTCAGGAGATTTTGCTCGCTTTTTCCAGGACTGGAAAAGTGTAGGTAATACTGGAGCAACTACCATAATGAATGTGAATAAACCAACACACTTTATCTTGGATTAAAAATATGAAATCTCTACCTCATCTCGTTCAGAAAAGAGAGTGTACAGCTAGCCGGACATACTCAGGTATGGCCATGGCATTTTCTTCAGGAATACGAACATAATCGAATGAGACTTGTTTTAACTAATTTCATGAACTAGATATCATAAGCACGCACATCGAAACTTCTATATCTTCTCCGGATATGAAATTTCAGATTACGCAATACACTGATAACCTCCATGTATGCACAATTTCTTGTTGAATCGAATATTTTCAAAACCTTTCTTTCATCAATATCAAACGGTTTTCAAGTTCGATATCAATGGGATGGATATTCTAGGAGCCATTAAGGAAACCGGAAACCAAATTTCAGATGTTCCTTACAGCTAAATTATTTGATAGATTGGCCCAATAACGAACTTGAATGAGATGTTTAAACAATAATTCTATTTTGAAAATATGTAAATACCCTTCGGATGAAAGGGAGTATGCTCCTTGCCATCCGGCCGGATATACTCAAGTTTGACCAAGAGTTCTCCATTAGAAAGTCGAACCCAATCGATTGAGACTATTATCAGCTCGAAATTCGAAAATTATAGACATTTGGGCAAAACATTAGCATGTTCAACAAGTTTAATAGTTGATGACGAGATATTGTTGATGACGGAGCTCGTGTTGAATGATTGTTTGGGCTATTACCATCATCTTTTGTGGATGTAATCTTTATCAAGGAGGAAAAGTAAAAAGTTAAAATTAGGTTTCGATCTCTTGCAATTTGCAGATCAAGTACAGATGGAAAATCAGAACCTTGTTAAACAGGAATAACAAAACACCTCTACCCAATATAAATAAAACTGAACAGAGAGCATTAAAAGATCTTAACTCGGATAGTTCCATAAAGATACTTCCAGCAGACAAAGGAAACGCCACTGTAATTCTAGATGTTGGCTCTTATAATCAGAAAATCAATGAATTATAGAAGCAGGAAAATACAAAAGACTAAAAAAGGACCCTACCACCACAGTTGAGAACAAGATCTACAAAATCCTTTATAAATATCGAAATGAATTTCCAGATCAATTCGTTAGATCAAGACTTACACCTCACTTCAGTAAACCACCACATTTATATGGTCTACCAAAAATACACAAAGCAAATATTCCTCTAAGACCAATTGTGAGTTCAAGAAATTCAGCATGCCACCAATTGGCTAAATTTCTGCTGAAAATTATATCACCATTAAAAAGTAATTCAACATCGATGATAAGAAACACGAAACACTTCATAAAAATAATGATACATCAAGAAATCATGGAAGAGGACATTATGGTCAGCTTCGACATCACCAGTTTGTTCACTAATATTCCGACAGATAAAACACTTATCATAGTCAGGAAAAAGCCTGAAGAAGATCAAACCCTTAGTGAAAGAACTACACTAAGCGTGAATGCAATTATGGAAATGCTTTCTATTTGTATTGAAACAACATATTTCCAATTTGAAGACATCTTTTATCAACAAGAATTTGGAATGGCCATGGGTTCACCACTATCACCAATTTTAGCTGATTTATATATGGAAATTTTCGAACAGAAGGCATTAGAAAAATATGTACTTAAACTCAAACTGTGGAAAAGATATGTAGATGATACTTTCATTATTTGGCAACATGGAAGAGACACTATAGATGGATTCCTTCAATATCTAAACAAGCAAGAGGAATCAATTGAATTCACAATGGAAATCGAGAAAGACAGACAACTTCCATTCTTAGATGTACTCGTACATAAACAAAATGGAATCCCAAGAACCACTGTGTATAAAAAGCCAACGAACACAGGACAATATCTACATTTCGATTCAAACCACCAACTAAACACTAAATTGGGAGTAGCAAAATGTTTATTTGATAGAGCAATAAATATTTGTTGCACTGAAGAAGACCAAAATGTAGAAATAAATAACATTTCGAAAACTCTTAGAAGCAATGGCTACCCCAAAAAGATATTAGAAAAAGCTAGACGAACAAGAGAAATTCAACTTGAACCAACAGATATAAAGCAGACCAATAAAACCGTAATTCCTTATGTGAAAGGTTTGTCGGAGAAAATGAGAAGAATTGGAAATAGATACAACATAACGACTGCATTCAAAACTCAAGACACTATCAGAACTAAACTTACAAAAGTTAAGCCTAATAATGAGACTCAAAGGACAAAGAACTACATATATGAATTACGTTGCGAGTGCGGAAGATCTTACATCGGAGAAACTAAACGCCCTCTAAATGTACGAATAAAAGAACATCAGAAGCTTCTACGAGTACTAGACAGCGACAAATCCAGGTTGGTCCAACATGCTGTAGATGAGAATCATCGTATAAAATGGGATGAAGCATCAATAATATCCAAAGAAGAAAAACTTGCAAGAAGAATCAAAGAAGCAGCATTTATGAAAATAACACCTGATTCCATAAGTGCTCCATCTATAGATCTGCCGAAGTTTGGACGCCGATAGTTCGATCCAACTTAAAAAGATCATCATATCACAGATGAGTATAGAACATCGTTCATTTTCTTTCATGACTTCTGTCAATATTGACTTTTTGAAAATTGATAATTTTCAAAAGGTTTTTTACTTTTCCTCCTTGATAAAGATAGGAGATGTCTATCGAAACGTCGGAAAATCTTACATCCACAATAGATGATGGTAATAGCCCAAACAATCATTCAACAAGTTTAATAGTGATTAATTTCTGCTTTTCATTTGATATAAAAGAGTAACTTCTCAAATAGCCAGTTTGCCTTTTTTCCTTCTAATATTTCGAATCTTATAGAGGAAACAGAAATTATCATAAAATTACACTAATTGGATGACCTTGCATACAAACTGAATAGATATCATCTAGATTGAATACAACATATTAGTTGATCTGAGCCTAAAACTGAAAACTAGGAAAAATATTCTTCAGAAATTAGCTGGACCATCTTGGGGTGCTCATGCTCCCACTATTCGCATAGAATCTCTAGCCTTAGTCTTTTCTGCAGCTGAGTATTATTGCTCTGTTTGGTTTAATACTGCAGATACACAAAAAATTGATGCACAATTGAATACATCCATGAGAATGATTACTGCCACCATAAGATCTACACCGGTTCATTGGTTCCCAGTATTGTTCAACCTTATCCCTCCCCATATTCGCAGACAGACTGCAGCTCTGAATTCTTGGAGCAAAATCATTATTTTCCTTAATCATTTCCAATCATTTCATACATTCCACAAAATAGAATTCCCAAGATTGAAGTCACGTAAACTATTCTGGTATAATACTTCCTTCAATATGAACATTAGCGATAAAAAATTATGGAAGATTGAGTGGAACTCTTATGAAATGTTCAATAAAAATCTAAATTCTGATCCCTCTGAAAAAGTTCCGGATTTTGATCTCCTAAGAAAAATTTGGACAGTTCTTAATCGTTTTATAACAGGTCATGGTCGTACCAATAGCATGCTATTCAGATGGAACTCAGTTCCAAGAGCAAGTTGTGAATAAGGATATGCAGACGAAACAATACCTCATCTCATCAAGATGGTTTTAGTGCTATTACGATTTGATATGCATTTTTTGTATTCAGTTCATTTTTCAGCTTTTGTCTCTTTATTTTCAGATTCGATATGTGCAACTTGAAGAGGCCTGTGCGTTTATCAATAGAAGAACACTCTTGAAGAAAAAAGTCTCTGAAATATATTCAAGCTTATTTTGTACACACAACAATACTTAAAGAGGGAACCAGGGTTTCTTTTAATAGGGATTTTTTCCCTAGGCTTTCATGTCATATAACGATGATTATTCCGGAAGCTACCTGAAACGAATTTGTTCTCCTTAAACGTACAAACCTAAAAATAATTATCAAATAAGAGTGTCGACTTCACTCTACATCACCCACTGTCCCATTCCTAGCAAAAGTTGTTCCTATTCGATTTCTAGCATTTCACACATAGTCATTTTGATTATTGAGCAAATTAAACAAAAATTTTTGAAGTCTCGTGCTGGTTACTGGGAAATACTCAACGTTCAATATTGTATTGAAGTATTATGAAAATTTTTTAGTGTGACGTTTTTTACGAAATTTTGCTAGCCCCTTCGTTTCAACCTCATTCAAGCACCTTCCAAGTAAAAACTCAATTGGATAGATATTCTAGGAGTTATTGAGGCAATCAAATTTCATATGCTCATAACTGCTGAACCATTCCG
Source organism: Micraspis discolor (assembly GCA_030674115.1). Lineage (NCBI taxonomy): Eukaryota > Metazoa > Arthropoda > Insecta > Coleoptera > Coccinellidae > Micraspis > Micraspis discolor. The sequence goes on along the minus strand of JARTUT010002192.1, from coordinate 619,936 downwards.
CAGATTCTGCTCACTAATGAATTTTACCGAGATATATGAACTCATTTGAAAATATAAAAACATTTCTTCATCATAAAAACGGAACCAATCGGCTCATCTCTTTTGGATGCTAAAGAGGATACGGCCGTCCGGCCGGACAGACTCAACTTTCACCACGGATTCTTCATCAGGGAGCCGAACCCAATCGATTGAGACCATTTACGGCTCGATATTTTAAAATAACAGACATTTGGGCAAAACGATAGGATGCAAGTAGTCACTACAACATGCGGGAAAAAATACTGTGACTACCTCACTCGTTCGAATTGTTCGTAGAAATAATAGTTTTAGTTAACTAGAAAGATATTACGAATGTACATACGAAAATTCATACGTTCTTAAATCTCTTGACCAAAAAAAAAATAAAGAAGATTTGAACATATGTTGTCTGCATTTGGACGTTATCTCATTCAATCATTTGGAAGTAGCAGAATGAAGTTCAATATATGCTGTGGGGGAGGATTTCCATTCAACCTCAACTATAGAAGGGTATTTGCGAAATTTGAAGCATCAAATTGCATATAATTTTTTTAGGACTTTGGAGAACGATATAAAATAAAACTGTGTCTTTTGTTGTTTGATGTCAAGAACTTATGGCCGGAATTAACACAATGGCCGAAGACTCACCCTGTATAGAAATCGGTATTGATCAATAAGCTTCCGTTAATTTTATGATTGAAAAATCATTTATCATTAACATTATCTCGATGAAGAGAGAGCCGTCTGAATTCATTGATCTCTGAATGGAAAAATTTGCAAGGGATCCTATGAAACAAAATGGAGATTTAGACATCAGCCCAGGCAGCATATATTTTCGGATACAACGGAACGTTTCTGCTAAGCCCCCGATGAATTCAGATGCCACTCAGAAACAAGATAGACCATTAATTCAGTCCATTGACAGGGAGAATCGACTGTAATAAGATCTCGTGATCTAATAAAATAACTTCTCAGACGTCTCGTCTATTGTGCGCATTGCCGGCAGTCTCCTTCTGTTAGGGTGGAAGTAATTTTATTTCTGGGTGTGTCAGTCAGTGTAATTCTGGGGTCCTGCTGTTGAAAAGATCGTTTTTTTTTTTTCATTAATAAGTAGGGAGATTTCGAGTCGAATGAATGACTATTGTGACTAACAGGTAATCGAATTACTCACGTTAACGTTCATCGTATGAGTCAATTCTTCAATTCACATTTACAGGATGGATAAGTGAAAATATACGATATTTGAATATTCTGGAATAATATTTTGAGGGAGTGACCTCAGTTTTTTTTAATATTCTGCTTAACGATTAATTATCCGAAAATGACTTGAGTGTCAATACACTTTGACTAAATGTAGTTTTGGTATTCGATATTAAAAAAAAATCTCAGACAAATGATCAAAAGAAGTTCACGAAAAACACAATTCCTTAAGAGTCTCAAAAACCGAGGTGAGTCATCTATCAAGAATGAACTAAAACGTGTTGAAATTCTTTCCATAATACAGCCAATTTCTCTGCCCGTTAGTCTGCTTTCGAGCCAGTGTCTGACGCAATAGTTCTCTTCTTGGCGCTGATGTGTTAGATAAAATCAAAGTGTAGAATTAAAGTTCCTCTCCTTTAGGAAGTTTCTTGAGGTTGGTGGTGAATTCTGTGTCAAAATGCCATGTATACGGATTTTACAGAGGCTTCTGATGAGCTGTGTCACGGAATTATATCGAACGGCTTGCTGAGATCGGGATTTGTAGAGTTTTCATGTTATTGCTGATGTATCTTCTGGGAAAATGGGGATGTTTCGATTGAAGGATGTAGATATAAGCAAGCTGTCCAATACTTTTGCAGTACCACAAGGTTTCCATCTCGGTCCTCTACCCTGACATCACCAATGGAACAACACAAAGCAAACAAAAAGAAGGTGAGGAATTCACAGAAGTAAACCGTCGAAGGAAAAGAAAGTACCACACGAAAAACATCGGCATCGGTAAAGATTCGAAAGGATTCTTTGGGGAAGAAAAAAAGATGGCTTTATATAAACAGAGTGAGAAGAAACACAACAGAATTGATGATAAAAGAAAACCTCACTGGTAAACAAGGAAATGAGGAAGCGGCTATTACAGTTAGAGAGATACCATCAAGCGAAGAGAGATCAAAAAGATTTTTAATAACAGCGCAATTCTAAAGAAAGCAGAAATGTACAAGTCCGACTTTTGGCCTGCAGGAGTGGGCATCAAAAGATTTGACTTCGCCAAACATAAAGAAATGATGAATTAGAAGGGGTTTCGCAACTAATGCGGAAACAAAAAGCCCCAAATCAGTTCAAGTTCAATTAGTATTGTTCATCGAAACGTGCAATTTATATCAAATGCAATTGACAGAATCGAAGAAGGAGTCGAAAAAATTCAAAACTGCAAAATAATCAGCATAACTGAACACTGGCAGACAAAGGATCAATTAGAGCATTTCTCAGTAAATAATTTGTACCTGGCATCTAAACATTGCTGACAGAATGGATATGGAGGAACAGCTATCTATGTTCATAAATCATATAAAACATCAGAGAGAACAAGCCTAATCAATCTCTCACTTGAAGGAGATTTTGAATGTGCAGCTGTGGACTGCCAAGTAGGATCAAGAAAAATTTTGATAATCTAGATATATAGAACACCCGACGGTAACGTTGGTATTTTCTTAGATAGAATGGAAGAACTACTAATGCAATCTAATAGATCTCAGCAGGAAATCACCATAACAAGCGATTTCAATATTGATATGATGACAGAAAATTTAACTAAAGCCAGAATTTCAAATCTAATGAAGTCTTTCAATTTACATCAAACTATAAATGAATATACACGAATAACGAATATATCCAAGTCCTGCATAGATAATATATTCACTAACATTGAAAATTGGACATCAAAAACAATAGAATTTCATATATCTGACCACAAGGCACAGGAACTATGCATCACCAACACAAATCTCACAGTACAACAGCTGAAAGAAAGTAGATGTTGCGATGAAAGATCGAAATCTGAGTTCATTGCAAGAATAAGAGAGCCAGACTGGGCATTTATTTACGAGGAAGAAAGAAACAACATTAATAGAAATTGGCAAAGCTTTCTGAATACTTTTCAGTCTATTTTCTATGAATGCTTTCCACTAAAACATAAGGCACAAAAAAAAAGAAAACACCTTCAAACGAGGAGATCGACACATGCAAGAACCAACTAGATATATTACTGATGTTTACCAGAAAGAATCCTATCTATAAAGATCTATACAATAAGACTAAGAAGAATTATGACCAACTAATAAAGAAGAATAAGGCATAAATTTTCGAAGAAAAAATTAGAAAATCAGACAACAAGAGCAAGACAATGTGGACAATTCGCAAAGAAATCAGAGGACAGAATAATACAGGGGAATGTGGGATGGAAGGAGTTCCACGTGAGATTGTACAAAAGTTCAATTACTTCTTCAATAATGTTGTTCCACAGGCGTTGGCACAGCCAGAATGTAAACTTAGGCAGAATGACAGATCTATGTACCTAAAACCAACCACCCCAATTGAAATATTAGAAATAGGGAAATCACTCAAAAATAAACATACCAGCGGCGTTGATGACATACCCACCAGCATTATTAAACTGGCTCTGCCTGAAATAAATGGAATCCTAGCACACCTTATCAATCAGTCATTCAAAGTAGGAGAATTCCCAGAACAACTCAAAATAGCAATTATAAAACCAGCATTAAAAAAAGGAGATCCTAAAGACATGTGGAACTACAGGCCTATAAGTATTCTCTCGAGCTTTTCAAAAATATTTGAATTGATAATGAGTGCAAGAATAACAGAATTTCTGAACAGTTGTGATTTCTTCGCCAACACCCAGCACGGTTTCTTAAAGGGAAAATCCACACAGACAGCTATATTTGAACAAACAAAAAATATATTAGAACTGTGGGAGGGAGACAAGTTGGCTCTGGCAATTTTTCTGGATATGTCAAAAGCATATGATTCAATAAATCAAGAACCTCTGTTAAATAAGATTCAAGCCCATGGAATAAGAGGAATGGCATTCAAGTGGTGGAAATTATACCTGAGCAATAGAAAACAAAAAGGAAGAATTAACAAAGATGGAGAGAGTGGTGAATAGAAGGAAATGACAAATAATAGAGGTATAGCTCAAGGAAGTATCCTGGGACCCCTTCTTTTTCTTGTCTTCGTCAATGTTCTAGAAGACATAGTGAAGGAAGAGGAGTAAGAATCATTATTGAACTATGCGGATGATACAAGTTTGTTGATCGGAGCGAAAGAAAAGGGTACTTTAATCAGAACAGGTACTTCTTCAATAAGACACAAGAATGGTTAAGGAATAATGATCTCAAATTAAATGTGGAAAAGACGAACTTACTGATTTTCAGCACCAACAGAAGTAATAAAAGCAGACCAACAAGCATAACATTGGAAAGTGAGGAAGTTCCTGTATCAGATAACACAAAATTCCTGGGGATATCAATTGACTCTTTCCTGTCATTCAGGGCGCATGCAGACTATTTAGGACAAAAGTTGAGTCAGATTAATTTTGCCATGAGAATATCTAAAAGATATTTAAGTGAAAAAGCTTTAAAAATACTGTATCATGCAAATTTTGAATCTAGGTTGAGATATTGTATAGTTTTCTGGGGTACTAACCAAAATTTGAAAGAGATGTTTATTTTACAAAAGAGAACCCTGAGAACAATATATAGTCTTAAGTTCAGGGAAACATGTAGAAATGTATTCAAACAAAATAAAATATTTACAGTGTATGGTTAATAAATCTATGAATGTGCTGTATTTCTTCATGGGAACAAGGAACAATTTATAGGACATAACGCTAATCATGATCATAACACAAGAACACAAAATTTAAACTTCCCAATTCACAGATTAACTCTGAGTGAAAAACATCCTGAATAAAGTTGTATTAGAATTTACAACCAGTTACCTAACAGACTTAGAAATTTAAGTAATTAAAAATTATTTAAGAAAGAAATGATATCATTAATTGTGAAACTGGAACCATATGAGTTAGAGGATTTCTTCAATGCGAAATTTAGTTGAATAATTGGATACTGTTACTGTTGAGACACTATTTCATTTCAGATTGCCACTTTGTAATCTTATTTGAAATAAAGAAATATTATTATTATTATTATTATCAAAAACATAGTTTCTTATAGTGTGAGTGTCTCCTTTTTGCCAATGATCAGTTATTACTTACGATGATTAGTTCTTTCCAGAGCGATCAGGAAAGATCAATCCAATATCTAAAAGACAACTGCTTGTTTCTCAATTTTAACAATTTTTATGTTTTACTCGAAAAAAGGGCTCAACTTCAAGTACAAATTCAACAGAAATCAGTTGGAGGAATATACTATTGTCAGAGATCTTACAATTAGACTCGATTCCGATTTACTGTTCGATGCTGACATTATTAATATTCATTGGCAAATTTGCATTCTTTTACAAATTATTAGAGGTGAGTTTGTGAGACATTTTAATGACATAGTTAAAGTTATGACATCCTGATGCCGAATACGTGGTTTTGTGGTCAGTCATGAAAGATCCTTCTAAATGTATACATTTTCAGCATTTCACCATGCTTTTGTCTTCAGTCGATATTTTCCTCATTGGTATTCGAGATACGATTCCAAAATGATAACAAAACGACCGTTATAAATTGGATCGAATCAATTCACCTAAAAACTACTTGTATATGAAAGAATTGAATTGAATATATGTATATCTCAAAACTACTCACTATATTCATCTGTTGATCTTGAATCTCCTTGTACACTTCTACTATTTTCATCAACGCTGCACCTGAAAAAAAAAATTGAAAATCTTGATTATGACTTTCACAACATTAAACTCACAATGATCATAAATTTCGAAGTTTCAGGTCCGGGATCGAAATAAAATCCTTAAGAGAATCCGAGTAAACACCCAAAAGTATACAACACGTTTGTAAACAGTATCGGAAGTTTATTCAACGTTACTCGTCGAATTCTTTAACATTAATGTTAATATTACACATAAATGTACAGAGTACACGGTTGCTTTGTTCAATTAACTATTATGATAGGCCTTCGTTCTATATTCCCTAAACGTTTAACAAGGATAAATTAACATTATATAAACTTTCAAGAGTCACCATTAATCAACTCTACAATCGAGCCATCTTTATTCGACTTGAAAGCCATATTTTTTATATTCTGATAAATTACATTACATACATAGAGCACTTAAAGAGCTTTTATGCACATAATTGAAAAGTTTTTCTTTCTGATTCAGTAGCCCGTGAGTTTGAACTAAAAAAAATTTAAAACTGGTTTTCATCTGAGAAATCCATGATTGAAGTTTATGAAGTGCTGAATATTCACAATATTTAATGCATAAAAATAAAGAAACATAGTTCTTGGATTATTTTATATTCCAGGTAAATTCGAGATCAAATAATGTAATCAACTGCTATTTACGAGCCGAAGGCATGCAGAAAAATTGGTTGAAATTTTTGCATTAGGAGCAACTTAATTGATGCAACAATAGAAGACTAGTAAGACAGTAGATCCATAGGCCCGTAGATCTATAGGCCAGTAGATCCATAAGCCAGTAGATCAATATAGGCCATAGATCCATGAAGCGCACAGAAACACGACACACCGCAAAGAAACCCGTTAAAAGCAAAGAAACTCGAAAGAACGCGAAGAAACGCGGAAGGAAGCGAAGAAACACGAAAGAACGCGAGAAAACATGAAAAGACCTGAGGAAATACGAAAGATCGCAAAAATCACAAAGGAACCCGAAAAAACCCGTTGAAAGAGAAAAAACATGAAAGAACTGGAAGAAACACGAAGATACGCGAAAAAACACGAAAGAACCCGAAGAAACACGAAAGAACGCGAAAAAACACGAAAGGACCCAAAGAAACACGAAAGAACGCAAAGAAACACGAAAGATCCCAAAAAGCCCAAAGGAATCCGAAAAAAATCGTTGAAAGAGAAAAATCATAAAAGAACTGGAAGAAACACGAAGATACGCGAAAAAAACATGAAAGAACTGGAAGAAACACGAAAGTACCCGATGAAACACGAAAGAACGCAAAACATCCAAAGGCACCCAAAAAACCCCGAACGAGCACAAAAAACCAAAAGCGCGCAAAAAACCTCGAAGGAGCACAAAAAACCGAAAGCACGCAAAACATCATGAAAGAACTTGTAAATTGCACACCTTGTATATCAATCGATCGCAAAATTCATTGTAAATTGCACATCCTGTATGACATTTTATTGAAATTAGCTCCCGTACGCGGAAAAACACGAAAACTTGAGAAAAACTTTGGTGAAAGTCATCGCTAGAAATGCGCAACTCATATGTATATGAATTGAGAATATTTTATCAAATTAAGAAGCCGTAAGCAGAAACAGCCGAAATAACTCGATTGAAGGAAGCTGTTAGAAATAGGCAACGCATATGAGACACCCTGTATATAATTGATTCGCAGTGGGTGCTTTTTCCACCAAAAAATAACCAATATAATATCGTTTCAACTCCAACGATGCGCGTTTGGTGAATTTTACAAAGGTAAAATAAAAATTATTCCATAAAGGTCTAAAGGTGTAACCATGAACAGAGTGCCTCGCCGATTACTTCGAATTTCGTTCCATTCGTTCACGCATAAACTAAGTGGGTCCGATTTACGTCCAGAATATGACATAAGAATCTACATAAGATCTAAATAGAATGTCAACGACAATTGTCATTTCAGAGTAGGAATCGAGAGGGGTGAAATAAGTTGGCTAGGGATTGCAAAACTGGTTCAATGCTGGGTAAATTTTTGAATTTCATAAATACATATCGTAGAATGTTAAACTATAAGAGAATACCTCACCAGGGCTCTTACGAATCCTATGAATTGAAGAAATTTCAAAATATGGGTTAATATTGTAATTGGAATGATCTGAGTAAGTTCTGTGAACGTCGGACGTGATTGATGATCTGGAAATTTGTGTTTAAGCCGAAATAAGCTATTTTCAGCAATTAATTCAAAATATTTTTACTTGCGATTGGAAGATATGAATAGTCCTATCCAAACGTCCGATTCTCGGGAAAGACACACATGAAAACGGCTTTTCCTGATCGTCTCAGTGGAAAAAGCCTTTTTCAATTTTACCGGACCATCTTTCGCGAAAAACCGGGAAATCGGTGTTTTGGGTGAATTTTTTTGAAAATGTTGTCGTGGCCTTAAAGGCATTTGAAATGCACTTAACGAAAGGCCGTCTTGAGAACTTTACGGTGCTCGCTTCGCTCGCAAGATCGCCTTCCCCTTTCTACCTCGAAATATCGCATTTCTAAATCCCTCGCCAACCGAAAGTTTTTTGATCTCCTTCGGTGGTTACCTATATCAAACCATCGATTACCACAGAAATATTCCTTATTGTTTTTAATATATTGGAATTGGAAATATGGAAACAGGATAACCCCTAATATTCGATTTCTGAGAGCCCATTCCCATAAGCTGAACTGAACGCATGAGCTAGATATAAGCCTCATTAAAATATCCGATAATACCGTATTCTGTGAAGGACCAGTATTATAAGATGATACGCTAATCCTAAATAAACTAATATCTTTCAGAAAATGGGATAACTGCCTGACCGTTCCACACCTGAACCTTATAAATCCAATCTAAGTAATCCAAGAGGAGCCCTTGTTTACCTTCGCAGGTATCGGTCAATCTCTTTATCCCGGCTATTACGGTATGCTCTGTGGGACCTTAACAGTATTTCAGTCTATCAAAATACACAAACGGCATACCTTAACAGACCCTAATCGACCAACAGCAGAGTGGGTGAATTGAATGGGGTGCTTAAAACAGGAGTAAGAAAATTGAGCACCTGGTTCCGCGTTGACTATTCTGATATTCCTCTTGAACGAATTTTCCGATGTTCCTTGCACCTTTCCTATTCTTGGATAGAGTACTGTTTAAGTGAAATATGCTGAGAGTGAAAAAAGTGGGTAATGTCGTCGGCAATTATAAAAAATTATTTGCGAAAAGTTTAAGGATTTTAATATTAGAGAGCCGAAGTAGAGAGATGTATAAAATGTAAAATTCATATATATTAGGTAACGAAGAAACTGTTTTCAGATACAAACACTAACTCCCAGAATGAACAGAAAAAGTTAGGGAAAGCACCGATGCGAGGTCAGTGGCTTTTTCCCTCTTTTTTGAAACCTTTTCCTGGAACAGCGCGACGAAGAAACAGCAGAGATGGACAATATTAAAGCTTTAACGAACACATAACTTGAGTTAAAAATAACCAAACTCACAATTTTCCTTCAGTTTCAATTCAGTCACCATCCTGTTGTTACATTAAACAATACGTATTTGGACTTTATTGTATAATCCATTGGATAGAAATATAGATCTGAATATCGGTATACTGTTTCATTATTCTTATCGTACTGGAATTTGATAATAGTTTTCAATAGTGATACAATCTATGATCTTCACTTCAGCTTTTTATAATCATTTGAACATCCTATGCATTTAGAAACGTAATCAAGAAAACTGATCTATCGGTAAACAAGGTCTTCATTTATTATCATACCAGAATTTTGGATGGACAAACACTTGTGAAAGAGTTGTCGATGAGAAATTTTTGATAATGAAACTCGTGTTGCATTATTATTTGGGCAATAGAAACCATCTCTCATTATTCTTCTACCCGTTTCAAAGGTTTTTCAAGGTATAATAAGTCTTTTCTTCTTTGGTTATGATAGCTATATCGTTTTATTTCATCAAGTGATTTTCATCCACAGCATATTTGATCAACTTGGATCTATCGGTGTCTAACATTTGAGAGAGCGTCTGATATTCCGCATTCGCATGGTAATTCATATGTACAATTCTTCGTTCTATGATTCTCGTTTATTCTTGTTAGATTAGCCCTGATTGTATCTTGTGTCTTGAAGCGGTTTATATGTTGGGCCTATTTCCAATTCTTCTCATTTTTTTCTGATAGTAATAGTAATCTTTATTCATGCCTCACAATTGAATAACATTGTTTGCACCCGTCAACATAGAAAATTTATAGTATTTCATCGCATGTACACAATAAATATATACATACAAATATATATAAAATTCATGCAAATTATACATACAAATATATAAAAAATTCAAAGACTGAATATTACAACAAACTTATTATAAGCGATATTCAAACATTTAAAATATTCTCAAAATTGAGCAGAACAATAAATGGGACAAATAAAAACAATAAATATATAAAACAGACTGAGTAAAGGAGACATACGTCCTCAGAGGTATCGGCTTAAATCACACTTCAAAAACTCATCAATGTCATAAAATGCACCCTTAATCAGCATAACCCTTACTGCATTTCTGAATTTACTTAGGGTCATAGTTTTGAAGTGGGGAGGAAGCCTATTATATCATTTGATGGATATATTAATAGGTCCCTTTTGGCTTAAGGCTAGTCTACGAAAGTCTGGTTTCAACAGATTTCTACCTCTAGTACTAGAGTCATGGGTGCTACCTACTGTAATGTTGTTACTCTTGTTTTTATGACAGTATATTATTGATTCGAAAATATAGAGACAGGGGAAGGTCTAAATCTTATGCGTAACAAATGTGGATTTACAGTCCTCCTTGTATTTCAAACCTGCGATCAGCCTTATAGCCATCCTTTGAAGAGCGAAAATACGGTTCCTAGAGGAGCAGTTTCCCCATGCCAAAATTCCATATCGCAGCACCGACTCAACCAAAGAAAAATAGGCTATTCTAAGCACTTCACCCGACAACCTAGTCGACATTGACTTGAGCAAATATATATTTCTCGACAATTTTCCAGTCAGCTGCCCAACGTGGACGTCCCATCGGAGACAGGTGTCAACAATCACACCCAAAAATTTTGTTGATTCGTAGGATTCTAGTTTTCTTCATGAAAAAATCAGCTCCACAGTCTTTTCCCTATTTGCAACCAGTTCATTTGAGCTGAACCATTCAAGGGCCTTGAACATCGCGGTCCTACTTTCCTCCAGAACCGCACCCAAATCCGTTGAACTCATCGAGACAGTTGTGTCATCCGCGTAAAGTAAGACGAAGAATACATTCAAGAAATGCGGAAGGTCGTTTATAAAAACAAGAAAGAGTACAGGACCCAAAACCGATCCTTGAGGAATACCTAATGTGACATCTTTCCTGTCGGACCACATATCATTAAAAAAAACAGACTGGGTTCTACCTGAGATATAGGATGATAGAAAAGCACAACTGCTCTCGGAGCATCCATACGCTCGAAGCTTTCCGAGCAATATAGGGCCGGTAACACAGTCGAAGGCCTTCGCTAGATCTAAAAACAAGGAACACGACGTTTTCCCCTCCTCGGAACAACTCAAAGTATGATCCACAAAAGCTAAAATTGAATCAGATGTGCTCCTACCCTTTCTAAATCCGAATTGCGCCCCACTAAACAAATTGTTGTATTCGAAATAGTGCACTAATTGCGAGCAAAGTAGTTTCTCAAAAACCTTGGACAGAATCGGCACTAGAGATATCGGCCTATAGTTATGTAATTGCTCAACATCATCTTTCTTAAATAAAAGAATGACTTTGGAAATTTTTAGGCAACCAGGATATGTATTGTTGGCAATACATAAGTTGAACAGTATTGTCAACGGAAAAACAAGATTATTTATATTTTTCTTTATTAATATTGAGTAATATAGCAATCTGTACTCCTACTATTATTCAATGCACTCTTAGTATCCCTTACATCGCAAAAAGAGACTTCTGAAAAATAAAAGGGTTTTTTACCCTCATTCGTAACTATGTTAATAGGATCATAAACTTTATTTGGCAGCCCCTCGATAGTTTTTTCACAAAATAATTATATATGTGATAAACCTTTCACATTGTCACAAACTTCCCGAATAGCCCTTCACAATCATTAAAACAAATCAATAAATAAGGTGTTCTAAATACGATGACACTTTTGGTTGATGCCCACAGGTGCTCTGGCAGTGACGTAATCAACGAAAAACGGTGCATCATTGAAAATCGCAAGCCGAGAGAAGTACTGACCATCAAATACTATAAGTTATTAATGGGTAAAGCCTTCTGCATAAATAAACAAGAAACCTCAGAAAAAAGAAACAAAAAAGGCAAACGTTCGAAAGTACTTACAGGATGTTGGGCAGGCTTGTAATTGTTTGATTGTAAAAATCCGACAAAGTCGTATTATCTAAGGTAAAACATAGCACAATTCAATTTTTCCAACTTTATCTCCGTATAAAACGTTCTTTCCAATAAATCTTTTCTCACATCTGGGATAATCTTCAGTAATATGCTGATCGTGTTTTATCACTGTTGGTGTTTCAATCAGGCCAAATTCCTGGCAATTCCTCATTTTTTTATGTCTTATTGTATTGGTTCAGATATTTTTTTCGCATATATTTTGGGATAACTTGCTCTATCATATGAACATTTTGCCACTCCCATTTTAGTGTTTAGTTGATGGTTGGAATTGAGATGAAGATATTGACCTGTGTTTGTTGGCTTTTTGCATACACCAGTTGGTTATCTTCAATTCAAGATATTTGTTATTTGGACTTGATTACATGAGTTATTTCAAAGCACAAGAGCTTAGCAAAAAATATTCTGAATGGTTTTCGATGCAATTAAATTGCCTACTTTTAATTGGTTTTGAGAAAAAGAAAATTTGAGGTAGGAACAAAACTGAGAAAAATTTGTTGGTCATCATTTTTAATTTGTGATATAAGTTCACGCATTTTTCGTGGCGGTTGTATTAGTTTCGCACTATTTCAGAGTACGAGAAATGACTCTAGAACAAGAGCGCGGAAGCTCCTAACATTTTTATATTTATTTGTATAGGACTTGCTAATTTTTTTCACCGAAAAAAAAACTATGTCTTGGTCGCAAGCGTTACGGGTTTTCCAATTATTTCAAGTTAAAAATATCCAAGCTAACAATATCTTGTAATTCTGAATGAATGTTCTCGCTAAGGTAGTGAATATAATTTACGATGGTCTTTTCATTTTTGAGGTAGCATCCAGAGAGTTGAATTCAGTATAAACGTATATTTAGTATTTAGTTTTGTTTTTGGACAACCTATATACTTGAAAATGATTTTATATCTGGCTTCTAAATAATCTGATAACACAAATAAATTTGTTGTTGAGAAATTCTCATTGACCTCCTTGAATTGTGTTGCGGGCCTTTTATTGGCCTCCAGTAACAATCCTGAGGACTATTGCGAGAATTTTTATAATTCGTATTTCTTGTCCCCGATTTAATTCAAGGGTTTTTTATTAATGATCTCAGGATAACTTCTTGGGAATATGTTATTCTTTGGTGGGAATTTCAATATTAAAAAATCTGAAAAACCGTGAATATCAAACAAATGAAACTTTCCCCAATCAATATAAAGTTTCGAAGTCAAGATATAAATCAAACGCTCTTGTGCCCCTTCAACGAATTCTATTACGACGCCAAATATTTACCTAAACGTGCTCCAGCCTTCGTGTTTTGCACCCAATCGCGTTTTTCCAAGTCCTATCAGAGAACCTTCACCGATTCCTCCTGGAGAGCTATTTGCTTTGCCGTAACACAACACCTACCCATTTCGTGAAGAGGGTACATCGTCTTGCGTGCGGTGCGTAAGAGAGCAAGTCGGCGTCAATATATACCACCCCTCATCGAGAATTCCTTTTGTGGAACTTCAAAAGTTTCATACCCTTGGCTTCAACTACATTAACTTTGAAGTATGACATAGTTAGTGGCGAAACTTTATGACGTTAGACCGACCTGAGGCCTAAGTTACACGTGAGTGATGAATATTCTTCAATGTAATTATTCTTGTGGATGATATTCTATGTGGATATAGATATCGGCACTTCTGAGGAAGTTATTGAAGGATAGCATCAACAGGAATGTCTTCCTTGAACCTCTCGTGACAAAAGTTAAGTCGATTAATTTTTTGGTATTACTTCACCGCAAAAAAATGTTTAATAGATTCACCCATTGAGTACCTTGATACCATTTATAATGAGAGGAAAATGAATAATCTACAAGTTTCGGAACTTATTTTAAGTGATATTATAAGGAAAAGCTTATATTCTGAACTGCTAAGGCAAAATCCGTTCAAATGGTCGACTTTGAGTATCCAAGGAAGCACTTATCCAACACCAAAGTCACTGTGAATTTTCCTTAGAGATAATGATATCTTCATAGTGTTCATAATTTCCAAGTAGAATTTAGACTAATAAATGATTTCATAGAAATAATCGTTTGTATTATTATCAGGACATTTCAATGACGGTTACTGACAGTATGATTCGTCCTGCTTCATTTTGAAAAGACTGGTTAGGTGAGCTTAAGAGGAGTGTACACCTTTAATTCCACCAAAAAATACCCTACTGATGAAAAACGTATTTGGATCTCAATATAACGAAAATCCTATATAAGACAGATAAAGACATATAAAGTTTTAATACAGTTGATTTAATCTTTCAATACAGGTTTTTACTGTGTCAAATAACCTAAATCGAAGAAAATGACTATTGTTACATCCGAATTGATTAATTAAACAGTGAATCACTTTAGATTATATCAAATTCAGATGATAGACAAAAATAAACAACTTTTTATTTATTTAAAAAAATTTAAAATTCATTCGAGATTCAGATTTATTGCAGAGTTAAGATGAAATATTTGTGAGTGAACAATTAAAAGGAAATATAGATTATCAAAAGCGTTCATCAGAAGCTGGATCTTCAAGAAATTTCAGATTTGAAAAATATTTTTTCATCTGTCATTTTCGATATGGAAAAGTTCATCTTATAAAGTTCAATTGGAGCAATTTTCATCTTTATTTATTTCGAAATTGACGATTTCAAAATATTTCAATTATGTCCAAGAATTCGCGACTCTACGCTCCTGGTGTAGACATCGATCTGCTGTTTATTTTCGAAATTTTTCCTGATAAATTTTCGTTGAAATATCGATTCAATCTAGAGTTAATCTGTGAATTAGTGACTACGGATTCAAAACAGAATATTTTTGATTTACCGATTCCTCAGGTAAACAAACTAGTCACTTTTTTATGCTGAGTTACATCACATTTATATTGTTAGAATTAGGATTCACGCATACCGCTTGCCTTTCGGATACAGGCAACGCACATTACATTATGGAGTATTTAACCTTGGATGTAATTTCAATTTCTTAAAGAAATATAATATAAAAATTTCGAGCGCTTTTGACTACAAGAGCGTTGATAATGTCATCTAAACCCACTAAAGTTCCTATTGCCGAATTGTCAGAAACTACAGGAATTATTTCAAATTCTCTGAACTCTCCGTATGTATCTGTTGCAAAAACAACACTGAAAGTAAGCTTTCTAAAAAGAGATCAACCCAGAATACTACACTCTGAAAAAAATTTGAAACTTCATGACTATATCCAAGCAATTGGTAAAATTATTCAGCCAAAGAACATTTCTTTTGCCTCTCGAATATCGAATAATAGGATTAGCATTTACTTAGCAAACAAAGAAGTGGTTGACAGATTAGTACAAACTAACATATCAATAACTAATGGAAATTTGAACCTAAATACCAGAAGATTAGTTTCTCCAACTAATTCAGAAGTTATTTTGAATATATCTTATAAAAAATCTCAGAATTCAACTTGCATACCCCGTAGGTCCGGTATTCTCGGCGATGACTAATTCCTCATACTGAGATTTCGCAAACAAGCCTATGTTTTCCCACTAATTGATACTTTTGAACTACAAACCTCTGTTCTAATCCAACACGATGGTATGGGAAATCGTATTTTCCTATCGGCTGATAGGATGAAATGTTTAATCTGTAGACTATCTAGCCATGTTGCATCAAGCTGCCTTAACTGACAACCTTCACACGATGCTTATCCTTTGTCAACTTCTCAAACATTCGCTCATGTGGAAAAACTTCTTCGTCCTCAACGATACCTCAAACCAAAGACATAAATTGTATCCACAAATTAGAGAGAACCCGATCCCGAATTGTAAATAAAGAAAAAACCTGTGTCAGCTAGTGACATAATTAGTCAGCCAGAACCTTAAAGATCCCTAGAGACACCAGTTTTAAATAAAGAAGAAAGAGGACATGATATCCAAAGCATACCAAGAAGTTGAAGAATTACGCTGGTTATTACTTCTATGCCAATCCTGACCCAATCCTGAAAGGCTGTTGAGGCATTAGCTGTTTCTATATGCCCCACATCATAACATGCGGAGCTAACAAATCTCGATGATCAATAACCCACTTCACACATTCTAGTAGAAGACTGAACACCAATACCCTGTGGGGATCAAAAACCACATAAGGAAAAATGTGATTAATGATCTTGACCTGAATATCCTTAATACTGGAGAATACACCCATTGCAACATTTCGACCGGAACATTCTCTTCAATAGATCTCAGCCTATGTGACCCAGGTACTATACCTCTCCTAGGTTGTTTTACTCTTAATAGTCTCTATGACAGCGACCATTTTCCGATTATAATTACAGACAGCAAATCCTAATCTGCGAAAAATCTCATAAAATGGTGAATATCCAACGCTAATTGGGAACTTTTTAGAGAAGATGTGAACATGCGACTAATGACAACAAACTTCTCAAATGACATCAACCTAGCCGTACACCAACTCAATGATGCAGTTATCCAGTCCGAAAATAAAAATATCGGAAGGATTATAATTAACACAACCAAGAAAGTAGTTCCATAGTGGAATGATCTTAGCAAAGCTGCAGTAAAAGAATACAAAACTGACTTAAATAGATACATATGATCCCGCAATATAGCAGATTCTCTCTTTTTCTAAAAGAGTAGTGAATGAGAGCAAACGAAATTCATGGAGAGAATTTCATTCAACGATTACATCAAATACGCCACCCTCACAAGTATGGACTAAGATACGCCAAATAAAAGGACTTGGTACCACTCAAAAAAACCCTTACCATTCTGGACCAAAACAATCGAATGATCACTAATAGTCAAGAAATAGTCAATATACTATTACAGAAAAACTATCAAGCACAAATCCCAATCCATCATCGAACAAACGATTACTTCCGTAAGCGTATCATTTCGGGCCTTTAGGGAAAATTATATTTACAATCTTGTTTATATTTACAATAACTAAATTAGCTTTGCATCGATTCATGAAGTTTTGGATCAAAATTAAACATCTTGAAGTTAATTCCTCTTTTGTTTTAGCAGAAATTGCGAAAGATGTATCGTCAGCAAATATAATGATCCATTCAACAATCACATGATCCGGCAAATCATTGATAAAGAGGAGAAAAAGTAGGGGTTCTGTTTTATATTGAATTTATTTATTAGGTTCTATTCAGTGAATAATGAAATGACTTCCATGAGATGTAGAAATGAACTGGTTTATTTCTAATCACAATTAAACATATGTACATTATCAGACAAGATGGTCTGCACATAAAGGTGGTCACACACCTCAATACATATAACATCTTCCTTTTTGATAATAAACTACTTACTAAAAATTACATAGTTTTCTCTAAAATAAAACAATCAAGTAAGAAATTCAGTTCCCACACCATAAATAAAATTGATAAACAAAAATTTCCTTATTCTAAGATTTCCTTATCTTAAGTAATCCAAAAAATAATTCAAATATATAATTTGACAAGTGAGGTGAATTATTTATAATTTGGAGTTTTTACTACTCTTCCATATCTAGTTACAGTTCTAGTATTTGGTTTTCTCATATCTTTCTGAGGAATATCTTCGTCTAATGGATCTGTGATTTTTGGTTCAACATTAAAATTACCTACATTACAATCAGGTTGTCTCTCTTCTTCCATCAATTTATTGATCAAAACTTTATCAAATATGTCACCATTGGACGATTTGATACTTTCATTTGCTGGATCAAAGTAGGTTTCAAATGTACTCTATTTCTAATTAGGTTGATCCGTCTTCCTCTCAATTTTATAAGTCCTATTACGTAATACTTCAACTACTCTTGCAAATTTCCAAACCGATTTTGGATATTCTTGGTATTTTACATTTTCAAAAAGTTTAAGTTCACGTAAATTTCTTGATTTTCGATCATAATAACACTTGGAATTGAATTGGTCGCTATTTATTTTATTATTCAAAATTTTACTATTAACAATTTTAGGTGTTAGAGTATTTTCATTGACGGTTAAGTTACTTGACATCAAAATTTCTGAAGGACTTACATCATAAAATATGGGAGTATTAACTAAAATGAGTAAAGCCAAATCTAAGTCGTCTCCATTTTCAACACATTTTTTTATCGTTTTTTTCACAGTCTGGATTGTACGTTCTGCTAATCCATTTGATTGTTGATGATGAGGAGCAACTATAATGTGGTCAATATTCCAATCACATACAAACTTTGCAAAAACTGAACCAGAAAACTGTGTACCACTATCTGATACAATTGTGAATGGAATTCCATGAGTTCTGAATATACGTTTCAATTTATTTACAACAACATCGGCAGTCATACATTTATTTAGACATTCTACTTCAAAAAATTTCGAATAATAGTCGACCACGATCAAATATTTTATGCCAACTATTTCAAAAATATCAATGCTTACTTTAGACCACGGTCGTCTAGGTATTGATTGTGAATTAAGGGTTCCTAGTATTTGAGTTATCATATTTCTGACATACGCGACATTTATTTACCATGAGTTCAATTTCCACATTCATTTTTGGCCAGTAAACTATTGAGTTGGCCCTTTTTGACATTTGGTTATTCCTAAGTGTCCAACATGGATTTTTTCAAGAATTAATTTTCTCATGCATTTTGGAATAATAACTTTTTGACCCTTGTAAATCAGACCATTTGCTTCAGTGATTTCATTTTTGAAACTATAATATTTTTTAACGAGAGGATGAACACGATTACTAGAATTTGGCCATCCATTTCGAATATAATCTAAAATCAATTTCAATTCTTCATCACTACTCGTAGAATCAATTAATTGTTTTTCGTACCTCGGTTATATTCATTTTACTTTCAATTAAACAAATTTGTTCTTCAAGATTCAGATCATTTAAATACGGTTTATTAATATATGCTCGACAATGTATCAGCAATAACCAGTTGTTTTCCTGGCTTATATACCAAATCGAAAATCATATTTTGAAGGGACAAGAGCATTCGTTGTAAACGAACAGGACATGAATTTAAATGTTTTCTGAATATTGGCAATAACGGTTTATGATCCGTTTCCACGATGAATTTCCGTCCATACACATACTGATGAAACTTTTCTATTCCGAAAACTATACCTAGAAGCTCTTTTTCTATTTGAGCATACCTTTTTGTGTTTCCGTTAGAGATCTTGATGCATAAAGCACAAGGTTTATTTTCTTGCATCAATACGGCTCCTAAGCCATATTGACTCGCATCAACTGATACAGTAAGAGGTAATTCTGGATTGAAATATTGAAGAGTTGTGCCTTTGATGATTTGCTCTTTTAATTGCTTAAATGCTATATCATGTTCCGGATTCCACTGAATATTGTATTATTCTTCAATAATTGACGAATTGGGTGTGTAATTTCGGATAAATTTTTAACAAATCGACCAACATAAGTTACGAGACCAAGAAGTCTTTGAACACCTTTTTTTTATCCGTGGGCCTTTGCATGTCTCTGATAGCTTCAATTTTTCTGTCCATTTCAATTCCACGAGCTAAATATATGCCCGACATATTTGATTTCAAGTAAACCAAATCGACATTTATCAAGATTAA